>OU383775.1:74122816-74400316 GCA_910950805.1 Acrocephalus scirpaceus scirpaceus
CAGCACACACCTTGCCCCATAGGAGGCCTTGCTAGCACTGCTCACACTCTTCAGTCTGTTTTATATTCCTGCAGTGTAAGACCAAAGGTTTCCACTAAAACAGTAATCCTGAAAAGCTGGATCCAGGCAAATGAAATGCTTTGAAAAAAAGTATAAGTCTTACTCCTTTGAGCAAAGGTAGGTGGCACAGTAAACATTTCAGCATCATCAGTACAGTTTCTGCTAGTGCTGAATATTGACTGCAGAAATCTATGATCACATAAGTGCTTTAACAACGCATCTCAACTTCAGAAGTGAAACTGTCCCTTAAACTTGCTGGCTATGCTTCAGCTGGTTCCCAAAGTGAAGCAGATGTTCACACTGCTTTCTCTAGCAATGTTTGCCAGTTTTTGCACACCTGTAAGGTCAGTGCTGAGCAGGGACTGGTGGTTCCCATGGGGTTGGGTTTGCTGGTGGTGGGGGGACACCACCAGGGTGGCTTCGTCCAGTTAGGGCACAGTTTGGTTGTAAAAAACTGTGGCTGACTTGGGAGCCAACTGAGAAATGGCTGCTGAGGCAGGGTGCACTGCTCTACATCTGCTTTCCTGGCTCTGGTCCCACCTCTCATCCTCCAGTATGTTTGTGTCAGCTCTATGGGGTTTCCTAGGAAGGCTAAAGAGCTGTAAATGCTCCTTATTTGTTGTAGAGGCCAAATTGATTGCTGCTGAAGATGGCACTCATTGCCATCGCAGTTTAAGCCTTTTGTGCATTGGAGGAGGATTATCAGAAAATTTACACTATTCTTTCTAAGCACAAAACTTCAATAATTCTTTGAAAATATCCCATTCAAAGATGTTTTCTCTGTGCTCTCTCTTCCCATTCTAATTACTGTATATACAACTATGAGATTTAAAAGATAATAGCAGGTTTTTAATGGGTGCCTATATGTTTCTTTTTCTGAACTTTGCAGCATTTATTTTGTTTTTAAGAACAGTGTTTTTCTACGCTAGCCTATAGGCTATGGTCAGATCTAAAGCTGCCATCAGTGGCCTTGATCAGCTCCTAGCAGTGAGACCCCAGCCCCATGCACTTATGAGGTGTCTGCAATGAAGAATTAGGTGCTAGGCATGCACACCGAGACTCCCTGAAGAGAGGTCCTGTTTCCATAAGCAACAGAGGCCCAGATTGCTGTTTGCAATAGAGTGGTCACTGATACTTGACTGAATTTATTGTCAATTGCAGTAAAATTGTACCCACAGGAAAGTGATAAATGGGGCTTGATCCTTCCTATGAATCTGCATTGTCCAAGCACAGAAATTCTGGTTAGGTGATTTAGCAACAAAGTATTAGATTTCTGAATCTCCTGAGCAATTACCTAAAAGGCATTACTACAAGCTGCCAAACATATAATCCTTTCCTATGGATTATAATTAGCTATTGTTTGTCTGGTGCTTTGGAAATGTAAGTGGCAAAATGTGGTTCTAAAGTGTTAATTTTCTAGTGGGACCACTCTGGAGGTGACAGAGCCTCCAGGCAGGGTGTTCTGCCTGCTTCCATCCAGCACTGCTGCTGCCAGCTGCTTCAGGTAGCTGTGATGGGAGAGGAACAAAGCCATCCATGGCTCCAGCTGATCCAGAAGAGTGCTCTAGAGTCTCCCACTTCCTTCCTGCCGTTTAAGTGTGATATTCTCCCTTTTACCTCAGCCACATGTAGTGTGTCTCTGATATACTGATACAAAAGCCTTAAACTTTACTGCTATCAACTGTAGATCTCAGAGAAGCCTCAGGAAATGTCCTTAATTATTTAAAAGGAAATCTCTAATAATAAAAGCATGCTATCTGTGATTAGGCGAGCAGTAGCAGCATGATAATTTTTTTTTTTAAATGCATTGAAGGAGAGCATTGGCTTGGTGGATCCATGAGGATCGTGGAAGTCATCTGATGGAACAGCTCTGGATTGTCCAGACACTTTGTATAAAACAGCCATAGAGGAAACATTTTGCACATTTCTGAGGTTCAAAGAGAGCATACTGCTTGTGGAGCTGATGAATGGTGGCAGCAGTCCCAGATTTCACCGCAGTTCACCCTACTTGGCTGTGTCTGTGCCAGTAGGCCAGCACGGTTTGGCGGGAGCAGGTTGGTAGCATTACTCAATGGTGCCAATGCCTTCCATTCACCCTATACAGGTTTAGAGTGCATTATAGGTCTAGTGCCGTGGCCTGAATGCTCACAGTGCTGGAGAACATGAAATGCTTCTCCCACAGGGCAAATCTGCTCTGGGCATGAGCTGTGGTGAGAGCCAGAGCTCTGCAAGTGGAGTGCAGTGGGAAGGCTTATGGTGAAACCACCCTCTGGATCTGAATGGACAGGCTGATGTGGACTCATCCTTCTTCTGCCAAATTGGTGGGGCAGGCATCCTCCCATCTGTGATGTTATGCACCCCCTTGGCTTCGTATTCTCTTAGGTCCAGAGGAGCCATTGTCCTGGAATGTTAGTGCAATGGCACAAAGGCTGTCTAGGGCTTGGTGTATCTCTGTCATGTCTGCTGGAAATATAAATGTCTAAACCCTCACTAATAAAAAGAAGTGGAACTTGTCATCACAGCACCAGGAAGGGATTGTTACCAGAAATATTGCAGCAAATGGGATTGGCAAAGGAGACAGGGGGTTCTTCATTTGAAAGTGTTATCAATACTTGTGGGTATTAAAAAGAGCCTTTCATAAGACTGGCATACAGCAGGTAGAATTAATATTCATTCTATTACTCTCTTGACCTTTTGTAACTCCAGATTTCCCCAAATTCACTGTTGCTTGTAAAACTGTAGGCATTACATCAGATACCATCAGTGTGATGCTATTATTTCATTAAAAGTCTGGCAAACAGAAACCTGTTTTGAACTGCTTGGGATAAAATAATAATGATGATGGTGGTAATAATAGTAGTAATAATGATGATGTTAGTAACCACCTGTGATTATGTACTGCTGTAAACGGAGGAGAAGTGAAAACATTTTGCTCAGAGGTTCACAGTACAGTATGGGAACAATTACTTTTAGACTGTGCCTTTCTCAGCAGAGGACACATTTAAAAATTGGAAGCCAGTGGCCTTAGAGAACTTTTATGCACAGCTTAAATGAACATTAAGCCCCTTTTACAACATGCTGCTGGGTAGGACAGCATGGCAGGGTCCCACCCCAGTCTCTTGGGAATCGATGGCAGTCGTCTCCTAATGAGAAAGGCACTGAAACTGAGCACCGATGTCACGGTGGAGTCCCCACTGAGAATATGACATCAATGGAGAAAAAAGTTCCTCTTTTGGCAAGGTGTATGAATATAAAGGAACTTATAATTGGATTTCCTTAAAGACTTGTAGAACTAACACTCTTACAACTCTTCACATTGAAAGGAAGTTCTTTTAAATTCTGTTAGTTCTCCAGCCTACATTTTTTAGAAAAGTAAGATGTGCAGCTTCTGAAGAAAGCCAGGAACAATGAGGTGAGCCATATTTGCATTCATGAGTTATTCTGTGGTGGCACGTTGTCATCTTTTGTTGAAATATCACAACTTTCAAAAAGACTCCTTTGAAGCTAAAGAATTACATTTCATCTTGTTTTCTAAAAAGTTACACTGGATACACACTTTGAAATGACAATGTGAGATCTGACTGCCCTTTAGCATAGGTCTGTCACCTAAGGTGCCTGTGTTCAAATCAAGGTCATTGTGTTTTCTGTTAGCTGTGGATGATAGTACACATCACGACACATCCCAGCATTTAGTATGAAAGTCTACAAGACAT
The DNA here is from genome assembly GCA_910950805.1 of Acrocephalus scirpaceus scirpaceus. Classification (NCBI taxonomy): domain Eukaryota; kingdom Metazoa; phylum Chordata; class Aves; order Passeriformes; family Sylviidae; genus Acrocephalus; species Acrocephalus scirpaceus. Next base: position 74,126,590 of record OU383775.1, read on the forward strand.
TCTATTTGGAAGAGGAACAAGAGTGAACTAATAAGGGCATTAGATTTAAATACTAGTCTCTGCTTTGACTGGTTTCTCAAGATCAAAGTTGAAACTGATGCAGGGCTATGTGCCATACAGAATTAATGCTCTACAAGACTGAAAAGAAGGTTTTAAATGTCTGAGGTATGCAGTGCTGAAAGGCTTCTGCTCTCACTAATCAGTGAGACAGCGCAGTCCCAAACTTTTAAAGCAAAGCAACCATGGCAGAATTATGAACCAAGTAACACCTCCAGCCTGGAAGCAGTTTCTTTCTTAAACAAATTGAGAATAAATAGCAACAGTTTACAGCCAATCTCAAAATGGACATTAAGAATGTATCTGCAGTAGGAAAGCACCTCAGCCAGAAATGGGCATTCAAGAATTTGCACGGGATTGAGATCAGGTTCTCTGAACCACCTGTTTCTCTCTATGGTCTGTAGGTTTTCACCCTGGTCTGCCCTGGTGACTAATGTAGGCACAATCAAAATGTACTTGAAACTTTCAGTGAAGAAGCCTAGTGAGCTGCTTTGCATATCCTAGATTTTAATGTACTCATTATCTGTCTTGCTGCAGTCTTGTCTTATTAACAATGTGCTTTTATTCAGGTAGTTACCATTCTGCAGAGGATTGGAGTCCAGCCCGAAGCCTACTGCTGACTTCTCCTTCATGACCCAGGCAGAAAGCTCAACTCCTGTGCTGCCAATTCCCCATTAGCTAAAAGAAGAACATGAAACTTATGGTAAACTTGTAAGGCCTGTTTCAATAATCTGGGAAAAAATGCTTTTTAGCAATTCAAAATGAGGTATATAGGGGATTTGGTTTTCTTCTTTATTATTTTTGGGCTAAATCCTGAACCCCTTACATAAGCAAAACCCCATTCTGGAGTACTTTAGAGAAGAAATAGTGATCAAACCAGCATTTGTTGTAATGACATCAACAGTTCTCTCGTTATGATGCCCAGTGAGCACACTGCTTTCCAAGAACATGCCCAACATCTGGCAGAAACATGTCATTTCAGGACTGACTTGCTCTTAAAGAGACATCAATTTTTCTCTAAGTGCTATTCCATTAAGAAGAGCTGCAACTGATGCTAGGACTTTATATTAATATGGAGTCTTAAAGCTTAAAAACATAGACTGCTCAGCAATTAGGAAACTGCACATCGATTAGGAGATCTGAATCTGGTGCCGTGCCAGCCTTACAGATTTCATATATGACCCAGAATAATCACAGGACCAAATTTGTAAAAGTGTACATTAACCCCAGTCGAAATTGGCCTCATTTTGCCATGGCTCATCTAAGCGACAGCTTCTGCTATATGCAAGACATCTCTATCTCACAGAAAGAAAGACTCATCCCACCTGGTTTTCCAGGCAAAAAAAAAAAAAAAAAAAAGCACACTTTTTGCTATTACTGATCATTTTTGTTCTGTGCTGAGGGAGCCTGGCCCATTGGGCCAAGAACACCTTCCTCAGCCCCCAGGTACCCTGAGAGAGGCCGCTTGATTTTCTGCTTGCTGGATTTCTTTAGTCTTCCTCTGCACATGGCAGAGCATCTGCATTGCAGACTTTTGTGGTGGAAGGGACCACTGGGGTACTAAGACTTTCACTGCACTAATCCCAAGGGAATCTGGCCCTTCTCTCCCAGCTGGGAACCCTTCATCTCTCTGTGTGTCTGTTTCTTATTTGTACTGTGGAGATAACGACACTACCACATCCCACAGGGGTTTTGCAAACAGAAATCTGTGAATATAGACCTTGGGATTAGCAGAAAGACTGTGATGATTGGGATCACAGAAATACCCAGATAGATCTCTTAGGGAAACAGCTGGTAAAGGTATTGGGAGGGATTTAATTGCCCTCTGAACAATTAAAATAAGAAAAGGCCAAAGTTCTAACTTACTAAGTAGGAGTAAAACTGAACTATTGGATTTTACTCTGCTTAAATGAGAAAAACTGCAGATTTTGTAATTAGGTGGTAGAATTCTCTGATATGTTCAGTTGCTTTTATTATCCAAGGTTTACAACATAGGAGTAATCTCTGAGACCTCTTGTAATGTGTTTAAATAAACACAGTGCCATTTAATATGAATGGAAAAGATTGCACCCAAACAATCACAAACCTGGAATGATTAGCACGGTCATTTATGGAGAAATCAGTGCTGAAATGTGAGCAGCAGAATTTGCTTGAGATTTGAGGAGGAATTGCATAGTCCACTAATGTTCCTGTCTCCAAAGGTCAGCTGTGCAAACAGATGGTCAAAAGAAACTGGCTAGAAATCTTATTGCAGTGGATGCTAGAAGTGAACATAATTTTTAAATCAGCAGTACAGAAAGTACAAATACTATGACTTGTGATCACAGTCTGCATTGCTCCACTTCCACTCTCCTAAGCTCTTTTACGTCGTATCATGAGTCTGAGTCAAGTGACCAGACTTTCTCTGTTGAGACACCCTGAAATCTTGTGGCACCTTTTCTCACATGGGACAGGGGCAGCTTGAGGCCCTAGGACCTGAGCTGAGTCATTGCACATGCTCTCTCTTGGTAACAATGCCTCAGGTGAGTAGGGCAGCCCTGGCAATCACTACACACTGCTGCCACTGCTGTGGCAGGTAATGCCATGAAGCACCAGCTGCTGGGACTCTCTGTGTGTATGCTTTGTTTGAGCTTCAAAAAGTGTATTTATGAATGCAATCCTGTTTTGGTTTAGTTTGGTTTTTTTATGCTTCCATATGCTTTCATTATGAAGTCTATGAGTTTGCATTTATTAGAATTGAATTTTGGTTTTGCATAATCAGTCTTTGCTATAATACCAGCTTTGTGCTGGTATTGAATGATTCTTAATTCTGCCACTGCTTATTTTTTTGACCTATGGAGAACTACAGTGTGTGAACAGTGCTCATTAAACCCTGTCTGCAAGCAGTTTACCTTGCTGTTTCTGTCAGTCCTAGGCTTAGTGGGAGCGTAGGAGAACAGCTGAGAGAGCACAAAGTAGATAGGGGCATTTCCAGCAACTGTGAAAAGCATGATAGTGGCATGTCCAGCTAAGAGGGCTGAGTCCAGGCAGTACATGTAGATGATTAATTATATATCTACATGGTGCTAGGCACTGTACAGATGTACTGTGTCTTTCTCTAAGCCCTCACGGCCAATGCCCCTTGAATCACCCATTCCAATGGTGTCATCCACTGCACAAGCTGGCACATATAGTTACATAAATATCAGCTGACATTTCACATAAATAGGGTGATCAGAGGCAACACAAAGTTTTTTTTTTGACTATAAAATTATGAAATCATGATTCCAGAAGACACCCTGTTCTGCTGGCAACTGTTCCCTGAGAGACTTTGCCATCTACAAAGTGTGATTCTCTAGGAATACGATGTGGAAGCAGAGGTCCCAAGAGCAGGCTGTGCAATTAAGATTAAGCCATTTATCCCAGTCTTTGACACCCTGTTATGTCTGTGTGTGTGATGACTATTTCTGCGGGATAAGGTGTTCAAAAAGATCACTTCTTGAGGGGTGGTGGGGGCAAGGAGCTGGACCTGGTCAAGAATATGGACAGGTTCATGTTTTGTGAAGAAGAGCTTTCACATGAGGTGGGGAGGCTGAGAAAGCTTCTGTGCCTGGAGGAGGGCTGGATGTGGCTCTGATGAGGGGGGAACAGACACTCTGGACAGTCAGTGATGCCCATGCTTAAATCAGGGTGGTTCCTTAGTGGATGATTGCCCTGGCAGGGCTCTGTCTGTGACCACCCTGTGTCTGTAAGGGTGAGCGTGCCTCATGCCTGAGCGACTGGCAGAAGAGAGTGGCGGCGTGTCGCTCCCTTCCAAGCCTTCTGGGGAACCCTTCACACGCGTCCTATTTCCTCCAGCCCCCTGCCAAAGTGGCAGAAACTGAAATCTGATTTACAGCTTCCATCCGCATGCCTTAATAGACAAGGGTGTGATCCGGGCTCGCACGCCTTGCTGCTCATCGCATCTGACAGTCCAGACTTGCACCTCCAGGACTAGGAGAGCCACATCCTGCAGCTGCTCTCATTATTTCACTCCAGTTAATAATGTCTGTCTCTGTATGGGAGGCTTTTTTTTTGCATGGAAAAGTTAGGAAGCAACTCAAGTCCTGTGACTTTCTTAGATATTACATTCATTATTTTCTCATCAATGTAATAGTCAGATTCTCCCATGATACGACAGGAGCATGAACAGAGATTACAGCTGAACAATCCTCTTTTACAAGAACAGGCCCTTTATCACTCTCCTACCCCCTTCTGCAATATTCTGTGGTTTTGACAGAAACTCAGTTTCTGAAATCTTAAAGAACTGTATTAAATACCACTATTGTGATTTCTTTTCACTGAGCATTTGGCTTCCTCTTTCTTATTCTGAAAAGAGAACCCTCAGTTCTGATATAGGATCTGCATAACATGAACAATAAGGGGAGCAGCAAAGCATGCGGGAGAGCCTTTCACAGTTTTTTCTTGTATTTTTCCGTCTTCCTCCTCCTCCTGCTTTAGATTCTCCAAGTGTTCTACTTGCCATTGAATAAACAACCCTTGTGAAACTTTGGGCTCAATTAAAATGTTAAACGTGCTACTATAACCCTTAACTTTGCTCAGAGTTGATTGTATAGATCTAAAGGTAAAATTCTTTTTTCAACCTATATATATTCAAGAGAGCACCAAAATGCGTTCTGAAATGGGAAGAAAAAAGGCTGAGATTTTCATGTTACAAGGCAATTTTGGGAGCATTAGCTAAGAAATCTGCCATTGTGCTTTACATATGATGTTACTGTGCTTAAAAAAGATGTTGCCACACATGTAGCATGACTGGAAGCATGATACAAAAGAATATTTAGGCAGATGCTGCCTGTAATTATTTTGGTAATTTTAAATCTTTGAAAATACTCAGGTATTTATATTTGTTACCTCTTCTAATTTGTCCTGTAAATAGGTCTGTTTGCAACACAGAACTGAAAGCATCTGAAAAGAAGGAAAAAATTCCCACTTCCATTTCTCCCAGCTTCCACTTACATTTCAAAATCTACACATCCCGCTACTTCAGATCCTAAAGTTGGAGGCGCTAAATTTCCCTTCCAACCCAACACTTTGATTCATTTTTCTTCTGTTTTAAGAAGTGGAAGAAGAGGAAAGAAATATTCCATGTTCTTGGTGGAGAGCTACAGAGTGGATATTATCTAAACTTCCAGTGAATCACAGCTGACAGTGTTGCTATTTCTAGGCCAGAGAATCACTCTTTGAACAAAATGCAATTGCTGTGTCTTTTCAACCTGCGCTTCAGCAGAGTGAAACAGCAGGATTCCCGTACTGTATAATAACTGTCAGAAACAATTTCTGCTCTGTAAGTGAGGTGAAGCAAAATGTCAAAATATTTGAATACATTTCATTGAGGATATCTTCTTTTAAATTAGTGAAGGCTAGAGGAAGAGAATCCTATTCTCTCGCATAATAAATATGCATGGAACAGTGGGGCCAAGTGAATTCTAATAAAGCTGGGTCCGTGCTCATTAATGTGTTAGAGAACAACAACAATAAAACACAATAATTATTAGTTAAAGAAATGCCAGCACTGGCCTTTTACCAACAGTCCTAAACACATAAATCGCAATAAATTTAGACTGTCTGAAGATGCTGCGTTAATTACCATATTTTACAAAATGCCTTGAGTAGGGGGGAGCAATCACAGTGACCGAGAAGGATCCCAGCCTGAGTGGATACATCTCGTTATTAGTACAGCTGCTTTCCTTGGAAATCATTAGCCAAACCATGTTATCTATGCTCCTACCCAGAGAAGAATGGTAAGGAAAGTTTACTAACAAGACCTCATAATTTTATAGGATTTTCCAGCCTAAAGTAGCTTATGAAGAAAATGCTTGAGAGTCTGCAAACACCTAGAGTTGAGATACTTTCAGTGTAATTATCTTGAAATTGCAAACAATTCTCTTGTGCTCCCACTTACTGCTTCCAAAGAAAGGCTGCACTGGTTAACAAGTCTCGTGCCCAGTGATAGGCAGCAAGGTGACACATTTGTGCCCAGGAGGATGGGTGAGCAGAGCACCCAATTCATGTGCCCCAAGAGCTGCCAGTTATGCAATACTTTCAAGCAATTTAATACAACATTCAGGAAATCCACAAAGGGCCTGTGACACTGAAAGGCAGAATCTTTATCTGAAGGTCCACAACAGTGAGGGAATTACATGGAAGCATCTCAGCAACTCTTAAGATGTGGGTCACCCTTAAAAGTTGGACAAGTTGGCTCCCTGCTTTTCTCAAGTCCCTGCCAATGTGATGTGGAGCACCAAAGCACTCAGGTAATGGATGCATCCAGCACAATGTTTTGTCCAGATAGAGCCAGTCTAAGCTGATTCAGAGTAAAGTAGAAGAAAGCCTGCCAGAAGCCAAACTGTATGGTGAGGAAAGGAAAAATTATTGCCAGCCCCTGCAGGTCACCTGTGGAAATGGAAACATCACACTAATGCTAAGTAAGGAAAGGTCAGTGAAATATATATTTGTACAGGTATAATTCTAGCAAGAGGAATATGAATGCCCATAAAAAACCTCCCTCCAGTTTCCTGAATGAGTGTTCTTGCTGACTATATTGAAATGCTGAAGTGGCTCCATCATTAAGGTGGTGAGCAGAAATAATAAGCACAATTTATAATGACATGGGCACACCTACATACACACACACACACACACACACACAGAGGCAAGAATTCTCTGTGTCAGTGAAAAGAAGACTGTCCCTGAATTGATTTAGGATTCATTAGTTCACAGAGCTCATTATGCAACATCATGAGATAACAGTTCAGTCCTATTTTTGGTTTATTACTATGACCCATATAAAGCTTTTTTTTGCTGTTGATGCTAAAATGTTCACATCTGAAAAAGCTCATTTCTAATAACTTTTTAACTTTCTCTTTTTAAAAAGTATTGATCTGAGTAGCTAGTACTGATGGACTGCTATGTAATACATTGATCTTCCCACAAATTCCTACTCTGGTTGGCATTGTGATCCTTTGCCCATTTAGGAAAAAATCTCAAAGGAGGTGACCAGAGTGGGTTAATTCAAATTACCATACTGTTTTTTAATGGAAACCAGAAATCTTTTTTGGTAAAAAGTTTACACTTACAGAAAAAAAATGGAAAAATACCTAGGTTGCAGGGTTTTCTGCTGAAACTAATACCAGTCAATAGCCTTGTTTAGAAATGTCGACCAAATTAGCTGCATTCCAAACCTCTATTATAGAAGGAGATTAAATCTAGTAAATATCTGTCTAGATGCTCAGTTATCAGCGGGCATTTTGATAGCAGTCCAGTGTGTAATGACAGATTATAACATATTGACTGTGCTGAACACACTGCCAGTTACACCAGTTTTACCAAATGCATTACTTTTAGTAGAGGGCTTTTTGTATCTATCCAGTGTGTTTCTTTTGTAGGGAAAAAAAATAGAATTTACACTTGTTGTTTACATTCTTAAGATGCCTGGGTGATTTTATTTTGAAGGCAAGTGATAGAAAATAAATAATGTTGTTTTCTTTCAGATAAAATCTTCCTAATTTCTGAGGATTCTGCTTGTTGATGTGATTGCTGGGCTGCATTATTTAAAATAACGTAGCTAGAGATTACAGGTTTCTTTGGTAGTACTGAGATAAAATTACAAACCATTTTGCTGGTGTTCAGAGGAAGATAATGGCAGCCCTTGGTAATGTACAGTGGTCTGCCAAAATTGCTGAAAAGAAAGAGGAAATTTCATCTAATCCACATAAATTGAGTATGGGGATTATCAGGCTCTCTGAAAAATGCTTGTTTTAGTTCTGGTGTGTGGCAGGTAGATATCCAAGATGAAATATGCATCTCTGCTCATCTAACCATAGAATATGCAGGACTGGTCTCAATTGTGTGTTTGCAAATATTTTGAGTAAATTCAGTAATCATAATTGCCTTGTTTTTCTCATAGTTTCTTTCTGTTACTGCTCAGCCTAATCTCTCTTCTTGTGTTTTCTCACCCTGGGGATCAAGGTATTGTCTCTAATATAGTTTAATACCTCCCTCATTACCAATTTTTGATTCTCTTCTACATCCCATTAAAACTCTGACTAATTGAAACATCTTCTGTATGTAATATTTCTTGCTACGGACTTCTTGCTGATTGTTCTTTTACCTGTTCTCACTATACACATCCTGTAGCTGAGCATGCACCCTGCTCATAGGCTGAATAAAAAAAAATTGAAAAAAAGAAGTTAATTTGTAACAATTTTTTATTAATATATATCTCCTTTTATTTGAACATTGCACAGGTGGTAATGGTTCTCTTACTTTTCTTTCTGGTCTATAGCTATGAGGAAATTTAAATAAAAAAGTTGGTTTTCAGTGAACTTTTTAACTAGTTGTGGACATATGTACACAAGGCTAATATATTACTTTTGGAAGAATCAATCTGATGTATTTAAATGGCTTAAATTCATTGAATAGTATATTTTTAAGGGTATGAAAGAACAGGCTGCTTGGTAAGCATTAGGAAGCACACCATTTGCAGTTCAGATGTCAGTATTTTTTTTTTGCTGTTACTGTAGCACCAAAGAACAAGCAGAGTTACCATAAGCCTCCTGAAAGCTTAATATGTTTTCATGTTTACTTATCTAAAAATGTTGATGGGCTTCTGTTTGTCTTTTCCAGAAAATGCTCTACCAAGGAGGGAATCAACAATATGGCTATTAGACAAGGTAAATTTTTTGATGAAGTCATAACCTTTACTTACAGTTTTATGAGAAAAAAGTAATACAGACTTGAATAGGAGAGTACAATGCACAGTGAAATAAAGATGACTCTGAACAAACATATGAAGGAGAAGGTACCATAGGAGTGCTGTTGCCTTTCATGTGGGCTCCCAGTATCTCATAAACTCCAAGTCCCTCTGAGAAGCCAAAGCAAGAGCTGATGAATATAATTGACCCTATCGCCATTTAAATTTCCTGGCTGATGTCGTATAAAAGGTTTGGATCGAATCTGTTGAAGCAGGATAGCAGGTTTGGATCAATGCTCTTTCATCTTACTGTAACAGATGAGCATCAAAATTCCTGTAAATATTTCTCTTGCAGCTGCCAGTAATTATCTGCATAAATAACAATTGAATGCCTGTAAAATAAATTTTAATCATTAAATCAGGTGCCGTTTCTATGTTTCTTACTTGTCGTAATCTTTTATCTCTTGTTCTTTCCTACCCCTGTCTATGTTTCCTTCATCACTTTTCCTTCAATCTTTATCTAAACATGTTTGGTTTTGAATGCCAGTTGTTCCTCAGGCCTGTGGTCTCTGTCAGGCCTTTCATTTAAGCAACAAATGGAGTGCAACAGATGGAAATGGGACTGGAGCTACTGGATCTATAAATGAATTGGAAAACATGTCATGTTGCTTTGTGGAAGAAGAATGGGATGAATACCTGTGAGTGGAAAAGTGAAGCCTTTGTTTTAGGGAAAGCAATATTTAGCCTGTCTGGGACAATAAACCCTTTGCAAAACTTCTGCTGTAAGAGGGGCCAAAGTTGAGTCAGGTACATGAGTGATGCTTGTCACCTGTGTTAGTTTGAAACCATCAAGATGCAAAAGACAGCTGAGAGGGTGAACAAATTCTTTCTTCTGGAGGGTTTTCTCTGTCTGACAAAAATACAGAAAATTCACAGATTCATAGAATAGTTTGGGTTGGAAGGGACCCTAAAGAGCATTTGGTTCCAACTCCCTGCCATGGGCAGGGACACCTTTTACCAGACTAGACTGCTCAAAGCCCTCCCAGTCTAAAAATTTGTAAGTAGCCCAAACACATATTTCTCTAATTGTGACATATATTTAATTTGATTAAATATATGGGGATTAAAAAAAAAACTTGCTAATGAAAAATTATCCATAATACATATATTCTGAAAAGCAGATAAAATAGGAAGAAATGACAACGAAACAGAACTATCAGGAATGGCAAAAGGCAACTTAGCTATGAAAATTAAAATAAAAATACCTCTAGAAGCTGAAATTGAATATACAGTAGACCAGCACCCGAAGTAAAGTCTCAGACCCTTTCAGAAGGATTTTGTTGCAGACATAATTCAGGAAAAACGAATTCATTTGAGGCACTTCCTTAATCATAAGATTCTGTCTTACAGGAGAAACGAGACCTACAAAAATAATTAGGGGCACGGAGTGAATTCATTTACAAGGGGAAAGATAGCTAGTTATCTTTGCTAGGTGATGATTAAGAGTGGAAGAGGGATGCATAATAAGAATTTACAAATATTAGAGGCATAAATATACAAAAAGCAGATTATAAATATGCAGGAAAGTATTTTTAAATCCAAGGACCAATGTTTGGGCTGTAGGTGACTTATTTGCTAAGGGAAAAAACACATGATATAAAGCCTTTTTCTATGTAGGTTACTGGTTCAAATCTGTCCCTGGCATGACATGACTTTATAAGTTAAAGACTATTTAGAATTCTGCTTGAAATAAATTTTCTCCTGTTTCAGGAGAAAATGTCTTTATTACAAAGGCTGAAAGCTGGACCAGCACTGCTGCTTGTTGACTCAACAGAGCAGTGAATGGCACGCACAGCCCCTTCCCAGGGCTGTGGAAATAGGTTTGCTGGTGTGGGAAGCAGAGGGAGACTTGCACCATCCCTGTGCACTTGCACCTTCACTTTGTCCTGCATGAGTGTCAGGATCTTATTTGTGATAAAATGTGCAGGTAATTAGTGAAACATTGATTAGTGAGCGTGATTTTATGGACCCAGGTTTGTGCAAAAATTGCACGTATGTTAAAGCCTGTGGGAAGGGTTTTGCAGGAACAGATTTGCATTTATTTTGCTCACATATAGAGTTATGGATATACAATTTCAAACAGATGCAAAAATTTATTATGTTCCTCTCTAATACAATCCTAAACTCTAAGCATGACAGGACACTCTTATGTCCTCACTGACACCTAGACAAGCACTAGGATTTATCAAGGGTCTCTGCTTAAGGACTGGTCCCATCTGCTGCACTGGCTGATGCCTGCAGGACAAAGAAGCACTACAAGCCAGTACCCTCCTCTCTTGCCTCACTAGCCACGAAACAAAATGTCTCCAAATCTGCAAAGTTTTAGCCCTTTCAAATTACAACTGAATTGCATGCATACTGTATGACCTATATAGAGAGCCAGAAGAAAGGCTAAAAAACCCCCTCCAATAATAAACAGCAGTAGCAGGTGATCTGGATGCTTCTAGCAACATGTGTAAGTGAATCAGAATGCTCTTGCAAAGCAGACTGACAAATACTCCCTGTAGAAGTAAAACCTGCTTTTTAAGCTACCTGATATTTGACAAAGGCAATCTGCTGTATACACCCATACTAATCCAAGTGACAAGAAATATCTTTCTCAGAAATGCTGCACATAATTTGACTTGGAGGGGGGAGAACAAACAAGTAATTTGGTAAATCTGAGAGATGTTTCTAGCACTTCCTTTTGCCACGCCAGAACACACACTGCATTAGGACTCCTTAATGTAGGTATTGTTTCACTGTAAAAGGGTTTTGGAACTCTTAGTTTCAGAGAAAATGGATTTGGTAATAATTAAATACATTCCATGTAGGAATAAACTTATCTTTTCTAAGAAATATAGTAGTGTGTTTAATTTTCCAGTTCTCAGGGTCCTTCACAGACCATAACATGCATGCTCCTTTTAAGCAGAAATCTCTGCTGGTTTGGGTTTTACAGTCTTTAATCAAGTAAATCCACCCCCTGCATCAATTAAGATCTGAAGAATTAGCACTTAGTGTCATAAAAGTATGTATTCTAATTTCATTTACAATGCACAAATTGATGACATAAGGCAATCTGTACCTCTCATTTTCTGCCCCTCTCTCACTCCCTCCATCCTCCCATCTGAGTAATGTGGTTCAGAGCAGGAAAGGTCAGGATTTCAATACCTATGCGAATGAAGGTTTCTTTTTAGTGTGATACAAGGTCTCCTTTTCTCACGATTTGAGAATTCAGAATAGATTTTTTTCATGACTTGCCCTTGACTATAGTTAGCTCTTCTCAGTGTAAAATAGGATCTACCCATATTTGAATTATCTTTATTATTGATAATGAAAAGTTTTAAGAGGGAAGATGGATGTATACCAGAATCCTTGCAATGCAACTGGTGCTCTGAGCAGAGATTGTTCTGGAATTTCTCCTAACATGCTGATGATCTTTTTTTGTTGTTGTTTGGGTTTTGGGAGGGTTTTTTAACATGTTTTATCTCTCCACAGAGTTCAGTTTATGGAGTTCAGAGAATGGGGAAGTATTATCCTCTGTCCTATCTGTAAGTGAATGACTGTATCTACTGTCCATGTGCCCGAAATGAAGCTCTTATGTACTTCTTCAGATCAGTCAGATTCTGGTCTGGAGATTCTCTTTTGTTGCCAGATGCAGTTCTAATATTCATCGTACTACCTGTTTTTCTCTTGCAAAGGTGCAAACATGCATGGGTGGTGTAAAAGGACATACTGACTTGCAAAGGAAATTGCTTCACACCAGATGAAGATTTACTGAAGAGCAGCTCCTTTCTCTGCTGGTTTGGGTGGGCTTGGATGGCCGATAACAACCAGAAAAAGGAATGTCGCTACTCGTTTTGGTCTCCATTTTATCAGGGTAATAATGCTTGTACTGTTCAAGGCTTCTCTTTCAGTCCTTTCCTGTCAATACATTTCAGATCCAGCATCTAGTGGTACAAGCCAATTAAATCCCAAATTCACTTGTCAGAGCATCCCTCTATGTGTCTGCCATGTTCTGTAGCCAAGTTCTTCAGTTTCTTGGGTTTAGTCCAAGAGGAAACATTAACAATAAATAATGATGAAGATCTGTATGCTGGGAATTAAAACAATATCTATTAAAGGCACTCCACAGAAATGAACTTGAAATGCACGATGTGAAAATTAAATAAAATCTGCAAAAATATTAAAGCTCCAAAGAAATAAATGGGATGACTGCTGAGAAAAACTGAAAATGAGGTGCCCAGTGTTTTTAAACTGTTTGGATTTTTGGCAGCTTGCACAGTAAGTAAATGCTTTGAACCAGAAAAATTCCAAACAACTTTCAATTGCCCTTAAGTGTATTTTGGACTCAGTTCTCACTGTGGACAAATGTCATGGAGGGGAAGAAATCTGGCTCAAAACTATGAAGTGTAAGTATTGAAAAAACTTAAATATGCACAATGTGTGACTTTCTATTGTATTTTTAACAACATTTCAAGGTTGGATACATAATTCATGGCATTTTGGATATCTTGAGAGAAAGTACAGTGTTGTAAAATTTCTGGATCAGCATCTTTTGGCTTGAGAACAGACCCATACCTCTGAAACTCTTTCAGCTCCCTTAAAACTGCTCTGGGTATAAAAACTTCGATGGTATGATCCAAAGACCACAGAAAAAAAAAATTAAAACTCTCCTTATTCCAAAATGTGTTCTGAATCTGCCGGCATTGTGTAAGGGAAGGGATTCATCCTTTATGTGGAATGGGCTGTTTAGAAAAACACAAGGCAACAAAGCAGCACGCACTTCAGCAATTTCCTTTTTAAGAATGAAGCAATCATCTCCTTGTGGAAGAGACCCATTATCTCAGAGAGTTTATTTGTTGTTGTTGGCTTTTTCAACACAGAGCAGCCACAACAAAACATGGGATAGCAGGTACTATGACTGGTGAACACCTTGGTTGGGCACCACACCAAGGTTTTTAAGGCGACGTTTGGACAACTTTGTCCTGAAGCTGCCCTTGCATGTGGATGGCGTGATGTTCATGGTGCTTTTCACTCTGCCTGAGACTCCTTCTTGAAGCATCTAGAAGGAAATAAACCTCAGTGCTTGCAAACATTTTTTTTTCCACTTGGGTGTTTTGAATCCATTCTTTTTTTGCTGTTGAGAAAGAAAACTGAGTTGTATAATTGTACACAGCTCCCAGTCCCTGCAGTGCTGAGGTCAACCCAAGCTAAAACATGAGTTGCCACTCCAAGCTCACCCTGGAGACAATCATCCTAAAGCTGACCGAAAACAGAGCCCAGTGCAAACACTTGAGTTGCAGTCCCTTTCATCTGCTCTGAAAGGCTTTTGGCGCGATGTCAGACGGCATCTCCCGGCCCCGCCAATGCCTGGCAGCTCTGCCGTCATGCAGGGGCTGGCTGGCTCACCAGGGCACTTCACCCTCTCCCCCTACAGCCTGTGAAAGTGGGAGGCACCTGCTGCCCTCCTCCCCACAGGGGCCACTGGGGTTGCTCTTCAACAAGGTCTGCTCAACAGTTGTCTCTCAACTGGAGATATTCAGGGAGGTCCTTCAGCGTGAGACCCAGCTATGGGATAAAAGCCACACGTTAAATAACAGCTGTTATTCTCAATCCTCCACACACAGATTTTAAGGGAGAAAAGAAAAGAAGAAAGGGAGAGCGAGTGCTGTGAAAATAAGTAGATTTTTGTGTGCTTTAGACTTTGACAAAAGAAATGCCGCTCCAAATGAAAATAAAGAGCAGGTAATGTCCTCACCATCAGAATGAAATATTCCTTTAATAACTGTTTTCCTCAGGTAGTCTTGCAGCAACTTCAGAGCCTTGTGGTCTTGATGTTTTACATATATTTTTGGTGGACTAAGTCTGTTCTTTCCTTCACGTAGTCCCAGAATCAAATCAGGATCTCAGGGGACTTCAGTCACCATGCTCCTCCCCTGGCGCTCCCTGTCCTCCTCAACAGAGCAATTTACAGCTGGGTAATGTTATAAACATCTGGCCAGAGGTTTTTTAATCCAGACCTTGAGGCAACTGAACCTCCTGGATCTACGTGTCCTTGCAATTTACCTTACTTCCTTCTGGTACTGTGATGATAAGTAGCTGCAACACCCTCCAGGGTGCAGTTCTGCATGTTGTCTTCTTTCAAAGGAGGCCACCAAGACAACAAACCTGTCTGAGGCAAGAAGGAGATCACCCATACCAAGATGGTTTGCTTGACTACCTCCTAAATAACCCTCTCCCATAAGTACTACCAGCACTAGGAGTGCCAAATTAAGAACAATGTGAAATCTTTGCAAATGGTGACTAAATGATGGAGACAATAACAATGTAAATAACTTGGTAATTTAAATAGCTGGTTTATAAATAAACCAGAGTCAATATATATTCCTGCTGGTCTCTAAAGAAATTAGACCAGTAAATTCCTGTGAATCACAATAAGGAACATATTTTGTGCTTTTAAAATAAATCTCCAAGCTGCATGATTAAGTACTTTTAATTATTGTAGAGTGGTACAGGCAGCAGCTTTATATATTATATCTCTCCAATCAATAACAAAAGAACTGCTTTGCAGGAACTGATGCTGTACTTTTGCAAGAAAATCAGTTGTACTTCAAAAGAAAAAGTCAAATGTTAACTTTAGTTTGTCCTTGCTAGTCATTTTATTTGACATGTATTTTAAAATGAAGTTGGCTATTTCATGAAGAAACACAGTGCTTAAAGGAATGCAGTGTACCTTGAACTGGGTAAAAGATTGGCCAGTTTTTGCATTTTAGTTGTAGCTGATGAGGGAAAAAACAATGGAGAAATACTTTTCTTTGGCTTCATAAGCAATATGCATGAATGCAGAGATAATTTTTCTAAACTTTCTTTTATTTAAAAAAATATGAAAGGAAGTCTGAAAGGTGGGCACTTGAGAATGGTGTTTTATTTTAAAAGAAACGAAAAAATGCTCACAGTAGGCAAAATCCCCATATGAAGCCTATAGCCCGTTGCATCCAGCAGGTAGCCTGGATTGTTAGCATAATAGTAAAACTCCAACAGTGACACTTGAAGCAAAACTTTATGCATTTTTAAAGACAGCTGAAAAAACCCCACTCTCAACTCGATTCTTGCATTCTTGTTTTCAAACATGCCACTGCAAAAATAAGCCAATATATAGTCTTAACAACCAGTGGTAGCAGCCTGGACTTTTCTCTGAACAGCTCTGTGCAGCATGAACACTTGAGAGATGTTGGTCCCATCCAAGGTCACCGTAGACCTGTTTTACAGAAAACCCACCTTGCTTATAGGTGGCTTCATTTTTAGGTAACCACATCTGTCCTTCTGTGGCCCTTTGGGATCATTCTTTTGCCCTGCTGTCATTCCTAAAACAAGTCTTTTACTCCTCCTAACCTGAGCAAGCAGTGATCATGCTATCAGAAAGGAATAGAATCCTGTAAAAATGCCTTAGTGGCACAGGAGCACCCAGGTAACATCACTGCTGACCACACTCAGAGGAACTGGACATCTTGGGCCTGCTAGCAGAGCTTGACCAAGACATCTGGGAGGGAGGCTCATCTCCAGACCTGGAGCTACTGTGCTAAACTGCATCATCTTTCCTTCTCTTAGCAATGCAGGATTTTTCTCTGAAGAGAGAGATGCTTACAGCCAGTAGCATACTCCACAGCCAGAAGTGCTTGCTTCACTTTTGATATTGGCAGGTATTTTGTCCGGGAAGCAGCCACTATTAGCTATTCATTGTGTCATTTCACACCTCAGGTCTCTCTCAAGCTCCAGCTGTGTTGTGGATTACTCCAAACTTATTGGAAATGGGCATCAGCTCAAGATGGCTTCAAAGACATTTTCTCCATTTAACCATCATAGAATATTTCGGCACCTACTTTCTCATCTTTGTCATGTTTAGCACATCTGGCAGAGTGGTTGCACTCATAACAGCTGACATTTCAGTGGCACTCCTGCACAAAGGCATCCAGAAAACTTTGCATAAAGTGTCCAGCTGCCCCCAGGGCAGCAGTTATCTGTGGTTCCTCAACTGCACCAGGCAACATCCAGCCTGAGGACGGGCAGAATGAAATATACAGGTTTATACTGACCCCAGGGCTAACATTATACTAGAAAGAAGTCTTTGATAATTTTAATGACTGTAGGAAATTCAGGAAAAAGTGTCTCTACTAGATCTCATCCTAGTGTAGCATCTTCTCGATGCTGCCCTGAATAGCAAACAGCAGTGAGGAAGTGTCCTCTGCCCAGCCTCTCTGTCTCAGCTCTGCTCCTGCTGTCCCTCTTCTCCCACAGGGTTCTGCATGCCCTCACACACTCCTTCCAGGGATGGAAGAGAGGTCTCCCAAATAAAAAGGGTAATAGTTGGCCCAAAATATTGAGATACTTGCTCTGAATTTCACCTGCACCTATATTAAAATTCACTGCCCACATAGCTCTGCCAGTCAGAGGGGTGGGATTTCTCATCAGAGAGACAACAGCAAAGTGGCACTTTCCCCAAGAACAGCTTGGATTGTGTCTGTGGGAGGGTAGGGCATTGATTTCAGAAGACATATCAATGTCCACAAGAGTGCCTTCCCAGCCCAGTGTATCAATTCTCACTGTCTGATAGAGACAGATGCACTGCCTCCAAGTGAAAGAGAATTATGACCCAAGCAGTGCTGCTTGCTGCAGCTCTCCCCCTTTGCCTCCACACCCTGCCAGCCAAACTGCTCACAGAATGACTCTGTTTGGTTGACAAGAGTCACTGTGATCACAGTCCAAGGTGACAGATTCCCCCTTTGCAGGAAGCCATGGGTTAAAGTACAATTGACCTTCAAAACCCACCAGCACAGGCAGTGCTACGCTGGAGTGAAATGCAAGACTAATTTATGAATGGGGCAACTCATCAGCAGCATTTTAATGAATAAACGATGTGCCCATTCATTATTTTTCCATTTCCAAGTGTTAATAAACAGGCCAGTGATAATTAACTGAAATTCTACCTTTATAGAAAAGTGGCACTTCATAAATATCAAATTGTGCTATTATCGTACATATCTGCTGGATTTCCATGAATATATAAATTCGGCAATTACCTCTGGAACTGTTTGCTAAAACATAAGAGCAGGTTAGCGAAGAAGAGGAAAGTCATACAGCAATTAAAATTTGAGAAACAAACAAAACATCCTCCTGATTCAAGAATTCAATGACAGTAAACAGGGCAATGCAATCAGGAAGGAAAGCCCTGTCCTAATCAACAGAGGTGATTTTTCACATAGCTTGAGATGTGAGCTGAGCGAGCAGCGGGGAAAACTGCCTGCAATCAGCTGAGTGAGGCTTTAAAGCACTGAGCATCTAAAATTCCTACTCAAGGAAGCAGAGCCTGGAGTCACACAATTATATCAGAAGGGCAACTTCCTTTCAGAGAACAAACAGAAACCCGCAAATTTTTGAGCCTTCCTAAAAATTACTCTGAAAAAAAAAAAATTAAAAATGAACTGACCTTTACCAGGGCTGGGCTCTGCACATCGCTGGCAGAGGTGGGAGCTGCATCTCTCATCTCAATGAGATGCTAATTCCTATACTGTCTTTCTGCAGGGAGACACCAGGTCCCACTGGAGGGGGAGGTTTTGGGAGCAGGGTGAAAATGAAGAATGGGATACTCAGGCTGCAGCACTGGCTTGGTTTGGCTGAGCCCAGTGCAGCACAGTGACTGGCTAGGTTGGGCCTGAAACCCTACACCCCACACCCCAGTCCTGGGTTTGGATATTCAGCATTGCTATCATTGAGTGGGGTGGTGGGGGACACCTACAAAACTAGAGACTAGTGGCTAAGTGACATCAGGGCAGAGAGGTGACACAGGCATGTTGGACTAGAGGGTTAGGGCTAGAATTTAATGTTTGTTGCTCCTTCTTATTGCAAAGAGGTATTGTGCCCTCCCCGAGAACAGTGCTCCTTCACCGAGTGGAAAAACCTGGACTCTCCCTGTCCCGGATAAGGGAGCGTATCCAGGGAATAGCACTGAGATAGGAGAGGTGGGAAGGGGCTCACATTGCTGTTTCAGCTGCAACCCCAAACTCTGGCTCTGGAGCACAGGGTGGTGAGCACAGGGACCCCCTCCTGCTCTGGATTTACAAACACAACCTGAGCAGGACAGTGCTGTGGTCAGACCACGGCTACGGAGCACTTGCCCGTGTGCAGCAGTTATCGCCAGCCTGGACAACGAGGAGATTATCTTGCCCACAGCAGGTGACAGTGTTGATTCATGGCTCAGCCAGCCTCGGTTGCTTAGCTATGCAGCTGCCATCCCCCGGCTTCCCACATCTCCATACAGTTCCTGAAGCCAAGACTACTCCAGCAAGGGAATGCACTGGGCCTAGAAGGGCAACTTCCTTTGATGAGGACCTTTCAAACCTCTTTGACCTGACCTCACTGACAAAAGAGCCCTTCAAAGAAGGTGAACTGTTTCATGTGGCAGCAATTTCTCATGTCAATCAAAAAGATTTTTTTCTTACAGCAACAACTCTCTATCCTTTCCCCACAAAATTATTCATTTTAATACAGCTATCCTCCTCTCTGCAGTGAACACCCTTGGGTAGCATCTTCCAGTGTCTCACAGATACACTCTTCTATTTGAATTTTCATATTTTATTTTCTTTCAAAAGGGGGAGGGAAGGGTATAAAGTGAACTTTCTTTGATTAAGATTCTTCTTTTGCATTTTAAAAACACACATCTTCTAAAAAGCAAATTTCTCTGTAAGATCTGGTGGTCTTCTGAATATCTTTTAAGAAATAGATGCTCAGCTTCCTTCCTTTTTTGTTTTAATGATAGAATATTTGACCTGTTGACCTCAAATTTTTAAGTCAGTTTTCTCCCTTAAAATATTGCTGCAGCAATATTTGAAATTCTATGACATCAGGAGATACAAGTGAAACAAATATTTCTGATGTTGAAGTAACTATTAAACTTCAATGTGGATCCATAACCTTGAACCATGTTTTTGCCAGGAAGGAAATAATATTGATCCAAAATCCAGAAGATGCCATAATAAAAGCTTCTTGAAATAGCCTACAATAGATTTTAACCCATAGAATTGTACTGCATTGAAAGTCCATTCTCTCACATCCTTTCCAGGCTCAAAGGGAGCCTCAACCTCCTCTGTGACTCTGGCAACCTCTACATCTTTGGGAAGGAGAGGTTTCCTTCTCAGTGATATAAAGCATCTGTCCTGATGCTTGAGCAGGAAATACAAAAGAGATCTAGCAAATTAGTTTAGAAGAAAAGCTTTTATCTGTTTAGAGGTTTGGAACATCTCAAGAGCTTCAGCAGAGATGGATGGATGGTCAAGGAGTCAATGAGGCAGTCAAATACACAGGCATGATGTAGTCATGCTGTCACTCCTGGCAGTTCCACGCTCTGCCATATGGCCATCATTACCCTAAATGTGTGACATGTATATGTTGAGCTTGTTCATAAACACAACTCTGTTCAATGCCTGCAGTTAGGACCATATAACCATTTCACCTTCTCACTTTCTCCTGATCTGTTACTCTTTACCTCTTTCTTTGCAACTCTCAGCACTTTCTCAGTTCTGTAATTATTTATTTATCCATTTATTTGGAAAGGTGGTTGGCTTAGGCATATTTTTAACTTTAAAAAATCTAACACTTTTTAAAAATGAGACCAAACTTGTCAAAACAAACATAAACTGGACATTTTTGAGAAAGAGGATGTGTAGAAGAGCAAAATGGGCTTCCTGTCAGCTGGTGGAAATTAGCTGTGATTTGAAAAAATGGTAAGGGTTTTTATAAAATGTCATGTTTTTGTCATGTTCTCTGCATTTAATAATGTGCTGTGATCACAGCCTAGTGGTTCTGTGGGAATGCCTAGTGTAGGAGTATATAAATCACACTTTGCTTTTCTCAATGGCTATTGGAGTTGTATGGAAATCTTTCCGATAAGCTGCCAGAGAGATGTTTGTCACTGCCAATGTCCAAGTTTTATCCATACAACTCAGGAAATTTATCCATATAACTCAGGAAATTTTACAATAAATGAGACAGAAAGTTCGATCCCAGGTTGTACCTCCTGGCGCTAACAGATCTGTGTATGTGGCACACGCGATCTATTCCAGTCATTTTAAAGAAATAAAAAAATATCCATAGGCATCCTCTTAGAATATTACTAATGAAGAAAAAATAAAGGTCCAAAAGCAGGGAAAAAGCTTAAAAGTAGCAGATGAAATTTAATTCTGGTCTCTGAATTAGACTTTTAATTATGCCATCAAGCAGTCCTGTGCAGAATCCTGGGTCGCTGTGAATGCTGAAGCCTCTTGATTACTTCTCGCATATCTGCCTCAGTTATCCCCAGACACCCTGTGATGAAAGAGTGGGAGCCTCATGACTCCACAAGTCACAGTTGAAATGAGGAATATGGCCAGGAGCCAAAGCCCAGGCTGATCTGAGCATGCAGCTGCAGTTTTTTTAGAGGTCAGCATTACTTTTTCCATGGCATACCAACGGCTGAGGAAAACTGAGGCTGTTTTATTTGTTGATGTTATTTACGTGGACTTTATTTAATGCCAAAATGTAGCTAACCTGACTATCTCTTTAAAGGGAAAATGAGCTCTTGAAAGAGGCTGTAACTAAGACTTTTGATCAGAGCTGTTTGTTGTAGCTCTAATTTGGAAAAGTTGATACAGGAGAGGAATTCTGACAAAGTTTCCCTGTTTTACAAGGAAAAAAAAAAAGACTTAAAATTTTACTTCCTAAGACTCGATCCCTCATTTTATCCCATTCCTCATAAATTCTTTAATCCACTGATGATTGATGTAAACGAGTTTTACAGACTGTAGCTCTCAGATACGTGATTTTATCAGAAACTGTGAAAAGCAGCATCTGCAAAAGGAAGAAGGATCCAAGGCAATGCTGTGCTGGAGATTTCCTCTGGGAGGAGCTCAGTGGCAGGAGCCCGAGCCCAGTAGTTATCTGCGGGGTTTGGTTGCCAGCTGGCCAAGCAGGAGGTGATCACTGGCCAGACAACCGGCACCTCATCCCTTGGGACAGGCCAGGGCACATGCTATCACTCGAGCAACGTGGGGGATGGCAGAGAGGAGACAGTGCTGGGAGAGGACAAGGGGATGGGGGGATGATGCTGTGCTGTGGGAGGCCATCAAAGCCATAGGGAACGTGGTGAGGATTTGGGATGGTTGGTGGGGAGGAGGACTGGAACAGGAATATAGGACACAGTTTCATAGTAAACTAGGCTTCATTAACGATGCGGCTCTCAGAACTGCTTGTTTTCTAACTTGCAAAGAGTCTGTCAAGTACTGCCTTTTTTTCTCTCTTAGACTCTTCTCCTCATTACTGTGTTCTTTTCTTTATTGCCATCCCATGCTGTGACTTTGATTCTCTGCTCTGAGTCACAACATATCCACTGCTGCTTTATATTTTGAAATGTCTTCAAATCAGCATTAATACAAGAATGCATTTTGGCATAATAATTGTATCCAGTTATTGACCACATAATCAATAGTGCAGAGTTGGTAGAACCTTTGTTTCCATTTAAATCAAATCATTAACCAAAGCAATAAGAACGTAAATTTATAGATCTGTAAATGTTCCTAACAGTTGCTTTATATTAAAGGGAAAAAAGGGACCCAAATTTTGGGGGTTTTTCCTCCCAGTCCTACATTAAGCTACTGGATAAAATGATTTCATTCTTTTGTTCATCTCTCAAGCAACACAGGACTAGGCACAAATTATCACTAGTGTCAGGCTGGGCTCCCAGAAAGCGAAGGGCAGCAGTGGTGGGGACTGCAGGCTGTGTCGTGCCTGGATTGCACTGGCAGAGTGATCCAGGAGCCACAGTCACACATTACACCCCATGGATGAGCCTGGCATTTGCTCCCAAAGCAAAAATCAAGTAGTCACCGGCTGTGTCTGTGCTGCTAAATTACACAGGGCTAGGGAGCAGGCCTGACTGCTGGCTGTCCGGGCTGCTTAGTGATTAGCTGTGAGCTCACACATCAGAGCGGTCTTGAGATGTGCCCATCTCCCCAGGGAACACCAGGATGCAGCTGGCGCAGTCAGTGAGGGCACACCAGGTTCTGCTGCTTCCGTCCTGCAGGCATCCAGGATGCAGGCTTCAATGCCATGCAGTTGCAGCACAGTGCCTGGGATTCCTGCTAGGAAAACATCACTGTCATGGCCTGCAACCCTCATGATTCAGTGCCAAATACAGCAATGACAAAGCCAGAATGTCACATTTATATCCCAGGCCCGTGGGAGCATCCTGCAGGACCTATGGGACAGCCAGAGCCTAGTGATATGCAGCTGGAAAGGCTGTGTCTGTCTGAGCCAGAGAACCAGAGAACAGGTCCACCAATTAATTTAGCAGTACAGATACAGCTGCTGTGACAAGGAGTGTAAACATCTCAGGTGGAGATACTTCTGCAAGGGCTGGAGTAAGGTGATTCCCTGAGCCCTCTCATCCCGTTTGCAAAGGTGTTTTTTTAGGTAAGAGCAGCCTTTCTGCATGGAATGTTGATGTCTGAAGTTTTAGACATTGTTAATTCTCAGTATTATGAAAACTATGACTGACACCAGGCATCTAGGAACTGAGGAGCCTCAACTCACAGGTTACGTCTGAAATTCCTGGTCTGAGTCTCTGGTTTGCCAAATCACAGAATGGCTTGGGTTTGAAGGGACCTTAAAGTTTCCAGCCCCTGCTACTCACTAGACTGGGTTGCACAAAACTCAATTCAGCCTGGCCTTGAACCCTTCCAGTGGTGGGGCATTTACAACTTGTCTGGACAACCTTTTCAAGTGTCCCACTGGAAGAATTTCTTTACGTCATTTTATCTAAATCTCTGCTCTTTTGGTTTAACTGTTCCCTGTTGTCCTATCACTATATACCCATGTAAAAAGTCGCTCTCTCTTTTTTATAAGCTCCCTTTAAGTACTGTAATGCTTCACTGAGGTCTCCTCAGTCTTCTCTATCTGTATGATACTTCATTATGATATGTAAGAATATCTCACTGCTGTACTTTCTCCAAGGGCCTGACTCAGTTCTTGCTCATTCCAATATAAGGAGAATTACTCCCACTCATGGTAAAGGGGTTTCATCATGTAAAGATATATAGATTCACAGATGTTTCAGGGGTCAAGAAGAAATCACAGTGACACTGGTGCTGATCTCCCTCTACTTGCTGCCAAACAGACAAGACAGCCCAATATTGTTTTTGTTCTGCAGCATGAATTGGCCGTGATGGACATGTGGACATGTGCACATCCTTAAAACACCTCCATGTGTAGCGGTGCGTTTTCTGGTTTTTACTTATAGTTTATAATCATTGTTCCGTAATGGTTTTTCCCAAGTTCGCCCTGTACTTCTCCCCATTTAGTACAATCTCCTGCCTGGGAAATTCCCTTTGCTCCCCTCTGTTGCAATATGTTGTCAATCATCTGTTGGTCTCCTCCCAGTGCCTGCCCCTCTCCGGGAAGCCTCTCCCCCTCATTCCAGAGACTTCGGAGGGACTCAGTCTTGGATTGGAGCAGGCTGGGAGTCCCCCACCCCTCGTTTCCTATTTGCTGTCTATGTGCCCTCCCCATTCCCTTGATTGGTTTTCCCTCTTGTATCCACCCCCTTCCCCTAGTCCCTGATAAGCAATGAGCCCGCCTCCTGCTCGCTCTCTCTCCTGGGACACGTGGCTGCCTGCACCATGGGGTGCATGTGACAATAAACTCTATCTTGCCATGAGGCCTCCTTCTTCTTACCTTCGTCGAGCCTCACTAACAGCTCTCGTGTAGCTCCTGAACTACCAAGGAGGTAGTGGCCGGTCTGCTAGCCACTGCCCAACCAGACTTGAAACAATTCCCAGCCAGGGCAGCCAGGATTAGCTGGAAAACCATCTCCAGCAGGCACAGGCAATTATTTCATCCATGGTTTTGAAACTATTTGTTTGTGTGCAGTGCTTTAGGAAGGCTGTGTTTTTACAAGGCTGACTAAAGATATTTGAGAAAACAGAAGACAATGCACTGCTTTGGTCCCTTCAAGTCTTCTTTTTATAAAATGGAGACAAAATTGTTTCCATTCTCCAAAGCCATCCTTGCAGTGTGAGCATCACATCCACAATTCAGTCTTTATGGTCTCACAGAATCAACAGAGATCTTGTCCTGACTGAAGGCTCTTCTCATTCCGTCCTTTCTCCACCTCTAGGATCAGCTTAGCAGTTGTTACACCACAACACAGAAGAAAGGAAAGGAGAAAAACCTTTCAGAGATCAGCTGTGTTGGGGCAGTTCACATCTCCATCCCAGCCAGAACAGCTCCCAAATCTTCCACTCAGGTGTCTCTCCTGTCTCTTGGCCTCTCATGCCAGGGTTGCCCAAGTTTTCCGAAATTCATATTTTTTTATAGTCAAAGGGTCACCTATAACTCAGATGTCAATTTAATAAATATAAACATAAATATAAACTGCACATGTAACAGAGACGCTCTAAGTCTAAGCTTTGATGATGATGATAGTGATCTGAAACATTTTATATGTGTGCTTTTAAAACCATAAGGAGACCATAAGTTGTCCTTCCCTGGTGGTTCACAGATCTTTCTGAAATGTGACTGAAGCATCTGCTGGCAATGTTGTCTACATATATGTAAGCTTTGTTTTTCATGCATATTCATGTGGTAGGTCATTTAAACACCGCATAAACAATAACAGGCCAAGGACTATGTCTGATGGACCCCAACAGGACTAAGCTGAAAAGAAGATTTAGTGCTTCTAGTAACAATATTTTGTTGGCAATTTGACAGCTTTGACCTAAGCCAAGTGACAGCGTTAGGTGATACACAGTGTGCTGACAACTTATTACATAAAGTATCATGGTTGGCTGTCAGAAGCTTTCTTGGAATCCAGAAATATAGCCCTGGCCAATTTTTATGGCAGTGAAAATGTGTTCAGTAATTTCTACCAAGGCAGTTGTTGAGTGGCTGAAAGACAGGACTGATGGAGAGTTATTTGATAACAACAACAAGTTGTCCACCTGCAATTGGGCAGCTTTATCCACATGGTTTAGTAATCTTCTTTGGCAGTGACTCAGATGTTACAATACAGTCTGGACAATTCCCTTCTCCTTCTGGGGGAAAATACAATCCCATCTAAAAATGAATTGGGAAGAACTAGCAGTGCATGGGGTAATAAAACAATGCCAGTTGGATTCTGTGCCCCATAAATATAGGACATTCATTTTATGTCTTGAAATGGTGAGGATTTTAAGGACCAGAGAACACTGCTCATCCTTGTGCAGCCGTGGGAAGCTTTAGGGTATTAGCAGAGCCAAGGATTTGGCAGACCTAGAAGTCTGTTTTTTCAGTAATGATTTGGAAATACAAAATCACAGATCTTCAATTTTTTTTTTCTGAAGCTTTGTTTGCTTAAAAGCAAATAAAGAGCTGATTCTTAGGTTATGTCACACCGCTTTGTGAGGAGGATCGATATGAGAGGAATGGTCACTTTTGAGCTTTCCTGAACATGCCTTCTTTTGCCTCTGTTAAGGCAAGGGATCAGCACATGCCCAAGCACCTGGAGGATATGCCGTTTTTTGAGAGGGGCAGATAGCTACACTGCAAAGTGTAAGTCAGCAGGCACATGACTCACACCTGGTGCTCAGGTATCCTACCAGGTCTGTTCAGATCTGGAGATTTTCTTGTGCGGCTTTTGCTACAGTGGTTACATTCTGTGAGTTAGAGAGGTACCTCTATACATTTTAAATGTAAATCAAACAGCATAATAGACACGTGCTCTGATTTAGAAACCTTAATCTTGTTTTGACCAACACAGCAGTTTCTCTTGTAGAAAAAGAACACTATCCCAGGGAATTTAATAAGTTAGTGTGCTGTCGGCTCAGTTAGAAATCTAGGAGGATCCATTGCTCAGGGATGCACCAAGAGACACCTGGTCTCCAGCTTTGGTCACTGGGATTTGATACCTGTGCTCCAACATGGCTGGTGGGATACGGTGGGGAAGAAAATCAACGAGAACCACGATGGAAGGGAAGGCACTGTGACCTTTCCATCATGGGATGCTCACCCATCTCGGCATAGCCAGATAAAATGAACAGGTATGATGAGTGAAGCAACCATAGATAACTGTTTTCAACTGCCTGCACATGATCAGACACAGTCCCCTTCTTCTTACATGTCTCGCACAGTCTTAATTGAGAAAGTCAGGAGCTGAAGCTGAAAATATGGCATCACATTTTCCACAATGTGCGAATTGATGGTTTCCTACAGTCAGTGCTGACAAAAATCTTCCCTTCCTCCAAGTTCAAAATAGCTGTTGAATATACAGATGGGCCATATCTACACCTTTCCCCTTGCAGCAAAAAGTGCTTTAGATAATTAAGATTTTAAACTGTATTATGAGCAAGAACCTTGGCCATTTTAAGGAATAAGGGTTTCCTTAGAAACAGTGAAAAGTAGTTTAGGAGCAGACGTTTATGAGGACGAATATGTACACCATCAATTAACACCTTGTTTCTTTCACAAGTTCAGTTATATTTACAACACTGCTATGAAGCAGTGAAAGCAGACAGTTTTGTATGTGCATCAGGGCTGTGAAAGATAGACTCTGCGCTACCAGACAAACAGGGATTCACACCATATGGCTGGTTCAGGAGTTTTGACCGATTTAGAACAAATGCATAGTAATTTCCCACTGGGGTCAGGTTAGGATGAATATTAATACAGATCAGAAATGACAAATAGAGAAATGGACAAAGATTGCCCCCGGATTACATCTCCCGCTTCTGCCTTACAATAAGCCTTAAAGCAGTTTTCTTGGCAAAGGCAGTGCCTTGCACCTGATTTCCATGGTACTTACACCAGGTCCCTGTAAAATCCCACCAAATGTTTCCAATTCCAAGCAGCAGATCATTGGCTGCAGTTTGACATCCAGAGGAGTTCATAGGCTGAGCATGTTTAAAAAGCAAACAAGCCAAGAGCTCAACAGCTAACAATGTTGGGGAGGCTGTAGACACTGAGCTTGGCTCTGACAAATGCTGCTGCCATTCCTACTTTTAGCGCTGGTTTTATCCAGAGATTGTTTTATACCAAACACAGTGCTGAATACCCAGCACAATGCATCTACATATCTTGAGAGGTTGCAGTATTAGTATGTTACATAGAACTTAGCAGTTCAGCTGACAAGCAGAAGAGTAAACTTATTGTGGACTCAGATGGCATAAAATTAAACCTAGTTTAATCTTGCTTTCACTGAAAGTTTATTACCCTTCTTTGCAAGCAGATAAGTTAGAAGATAGTTCATAATTGCCTATGAGAGTCTTCTCAATTCAATTACTGATTAGTTTGTGTAGTGTAAATAATGAATAACTCAGTTTGAGCCAAAACGTGACTTCTGGATTTGGTGCTAAAATGGACATTTTGAGTCCCCGTCTTATTTCAGAGATCCAGCACTGTGTTCAGCTTATTGGAAAGCAAAGGTGCTGCCATTGGAAGTACTGTTCCTCAGCTTCTGGAAGAAAGCCTTTTTGGAGATGATGCCTGAATGGTGTTGTGTCCCATGTGCTCACCACCTGCAGGAACATAACAGGATAAGCTCCTGCTACGCTTAGGGTACACTGATCCTCTCTGTGGGTGTTCCGTTTTCAGCTGAGAAGCTCCAGCCATGTGAGTTGACATTTTTTCATTCAGTGGCTTATTTCAGGATGGCTGATCTGAAAGAATTCAATTAAAAATGACTCAGCTGATTCTGAGGACAGGTTAGTAGAATGACTGTCTTCCGATGTTAAAAAAAATTATTTGAGGAACTCTCTAATGCAAATGTTCTGGAGTGGTGCCTTCATATTTGGCAGGATGAGTGACTTTTCTGCACAAGATTTGCTTTTTGCAGCTATTCTGAATATTGTCATGAAAAGCCTTTTAAAACTGTAATTAATATATACCCTCTAATATATGAGTCTTATTTTATGAAACTGAATTGTATGTTGACACGGAGAAGTATGTTGACACGGAGATTTCCTTGAGACTTCTTAATTTTCTTTTTTGTTCATTTTCTATTTGGATTTTGGTTACCACTGAGCTAGAGTATTCATGTTATACCTATTTTACTTCCAAAGAGAACATATGAAGGTCTGTTAAGCTATGAATTCAAAATTTAAGCAATAGCCCAAGTTTAATTTCTCCTTGCCCACCCAATATACATAAGGAACTGTGTGAAGCAAACCAAGTAACTCAGCAACTACATGCATTTTAACTTTTTTCCTGGGTTTGGCATGCTTTATTTTCTATATATTGTTGTATTTTCTAAGTGTTGTTCACATCGGTATTTTGGTCCAAAGGCAATATTTGGGATTTTTTCCTCACTGGCAAGACGCTCCTCAGGGGTGCATCTTCATATTTCAAAACACAAGCCTAATTTTTGCAATACTAATTTTTAAAGTCTGATCATGTCACCTTTGAAATAGTCTCATTAAGTAAACTGTTCATCCCTTAAAAAAAAAAATCAGAAAACAGAACAGACATAAAATTCAAGGTTTCAGAAAAAATGTCTGCATCAGGTTTAGATGGAAAACGAAAGGCAATTCTGAGAGACTTACATTTACTATAATGTATGGGAGAAGAATCAAAAACATGGCCAAGATACAGCTCCTTTTGAGCTACAGCAAAATCATTCCCTAAGAATAAATGCACGTCAAGGGCCTCCTCCTGAATGGGATCTATGCAACTGCATCTTCTGACCCTTTGCAAACATGAGCCCTCACCTTACAGAAAATACAGTAGGCTTGAAAATCCGAGCAGCCCATCCCAGGCGGTGTGAGACAGACTGTGTGAACCGCAGGGCTCGCTTTTCATCAGCGAGGCCGGTGCTCACCTCCCGCACGCTTCAATCAGCCCGCTGGCAGATGTGCTCCCGTACCAGCCTCCTGCTCGCCCCCCCCGCTGCTCCCAGCATTGTTTGGCAGCGCCACGGCAGAAGCGAGACAAAGATAAATGGAAGTGCAGAAGCTGTATTTACACAGCATTTAAACATACTGTATGCTGGAGATTGAAGAGCTTGCTGATAGGTGACACTGCAGGTTTCAATAGGGAGCACGTCTAGTACTAGAGCCCTTCTGCCTCGCTCAGGTCATGTGGCCCCCATGACTTTACTTAAGGGTTGTTGTTTTGCCTGAAAAACATTTTTTTTTTGGTGGAAAAAAATCCAAACAATAATGAAGTCTGATCCCTGATCAAACAGCAAAGCAGGAACATTGCTCTCCCAGAAGTGTTCTTCAACTATTCAAAGATTATCTACATTTAAATAAGAAATAAATATGAAGAGGAACATACACAGAAAGCAGAGAACCATCAAAAAAAATTACTTTTAAAATACATTGATTTTTTTCCATAAGCCAAAAACATGAAGCAAAAATAGAAGTATTACATTAATTTTTCATCATTTGCCATTCAAATAACGTCTCCATTTGGCATACCTTTAGACGCCAGTCTTACACTTCACCGAGAGTTCATATTACAGCTGGAAGAACATGAAGCTGCAAGAAATATTTGTAACAAAGCAGATTTTCACTGAGGTAGGTCTGTTTTCAAATTCACATAACAGTGACAAAACTGGAATAAAATTTTGATATTTTGGCGACTGCCAGTCCATTTCTATCATAGGATGACTTTGGAATTTTATGTTGAAGACTGAAATAAAGGAAATATCAAGAGATATTACAAGATGTGTCTTCAATGAACAATGTTTTACTACACAGAAATGAAGAAATCACCACACTTAAACACATCTCCTTTCAAGAAGTCCTTTGTTCTGTTGTGAGTCACTGACAGAGAATACATATTATGAATGGCAATAAACACAGTGGTATAAAATAATAAATAAACTTTCATTGTAAAAGTTTATTTTAACCAGGTCTCTTTGGCTGGTGAATACAATATTTATGGTACCAAGGCAATCAAAATCTTGATGTTACTGCTCTGGGAGTGCATGGGATGAAGGACTATTAATGTTACCAGCATCTCTGTTAGACATTAAATACAGAAAGGTGGTAGGTCATGTATTCGGGTTATGCAAGTAGTGCCTGAGCACCTTGCAGAGGTGCATCAGGTACTGCACTACATGGGAGGTGAGATTCAGCTGTCTGGCTGTTCCCTGCAGGCAGGTGTGTAAAGGTTTGTGAGAACTGGCCAGAGTTGTGGGGTGTTCTCTTCCCTCAAAAGCTGGTTCTGATTCTCAGAGGATTCACACCTGATGAGACTTCATCCCTTTATGCATGGGGGAATGACTACGGAGAGGGCTGCTGCTCTCCCATCATATGCTGGGGGTTACAGTCCCTTTGGCTCCTGCTGTTCCCTCTTTGCCCATGAAACTGTGCCTGCCTTATTGTCATGCAAAATAATTCAGCAGAAATAAAAGTGAAATACTTCAACCAGATGAAATTTAAATAGTATAAATTTGTGATTTGTGAAGTAAAATTGCTGAACGAGTAAAAGAAAAAGGAGCATGAAACATTTCGTATCAGTTTTCCCATTTCAAAAGGCTTGCCTGTAGAATGACCCATCCAGCATTCTTCAGGCTTTAATTAATTAAAAGCAGGGAGAAAGTTAGGATTTTGGCACAGGATAAATATTCCAGACTTGAACAGAAGATGTTGCTTTAATGACCTGGACACCATCCAGGAAGTACGCAAAGGCTAGCAGACACTTCTGACAGCTAATATATCTGATAAAAAAGAGCATTCTGGCCAATTAAAGAATTGGAGTAGAAATAATGGTTTGTCACCAAGTGTGTAACTGAGGCCAATTGGTCCAGATTAACCAATGGGTTATCCTTTGTAAGTGAATTTAAAGGTCACGATGAGCTGTCTGGGTAGGTAAAAGATAAAAATGTTAAATTAATATGGTGGCAAAAAATTTTCAAATGTGAGACATGGAGATAAAAATTAGATTTGCAAATCATGCAAAATCACCTGGAGTGGACTAAGCAAATTGCTCTTATGG
This sequence comes from Acrocephalus scirpaceus scirpaceus, assembly GCA_910950805.1. Taxonomy (NCBI): domain Eukaryota; kingdom Metazoa; phylum Chordata; class Aves; order Passeriformes; family Sylviidae; genus Acrocephalus; species Acrocephalus scirpaceus. Next base: position 74,158,418 of record OU383775.1, read on the forward strand.
CAGAAGGTCATTAAGAAAAAAGTGTGAATAAAAGTATGAATTTCTATCCACCGTAGAAAGCAGAAGCTTTCTTTAAGTATTCATAGGCAAATGTACTCCTGAAGGACTTTATTATAAACTACCAGCTGGGTGCATAGACCTCTCTATTCCTGGGGGAAGTGAGGTGAGGCTGTTTTAGGGCAATCTAATTTCCACCTTCAACAATAAAACAATTGGTTATATCATTGATAGCTGACCTATGCAATACAATTTGACCATGAAGAGATTATCTCTAATCTAGCTGTAAATGTTATCATTTCCATGTTGCAGAATGTCCCAGGACAATTCCCACTGAAGAGGATTCTCTTTAAAATCTTCCATTGCACACAGAGGCAAAGCTTGGCACTGACTCTGGACAAAGATGGTGATGGACTTCAGGATCCCTACAAGACCCACAGGTAAGATGTCCTGCCATTGTGCCTACAAGGCATGAGGGATGAAGAAGCAGCCTCCCAGCTCTGGGTCCTGTCTGCCAGCACTGGGGGCTCCCATCAAAGCACCCTGCCAGGTGGCCGCTGCTTGCCAGCCACTCCTCAAGTGCACCTCTATCCCACCCCTCTCCAAAAAGTCCTGTAGTGCTATGAACATTAAAAAGACTCTGTCCAACAAATACTTCTGATTTCATGTGCATCTCAGCCAGCAACTGTATTCAAATGACTCTGTTTGCTGCTACTTGAGAGATAAGATTCCCAAAATAAGGCAATAAATATCCACAGTAGCTGTTGCTTATTTTTACGAGCACCTGCAATACGGGGGCCCCACATCATCACTGCAGTGCATAAAAATGCAGATGCTTATAACAGGCCAAGTCTAGGCAGCCCTGCAGAGAGGCATTTTGGTGCTCACTTCCTCATAGCTGTCCTTGGCGCTTTCTTCCCACCTAGACGAGTAACCCTTGTCCCCCAGCCATGAATAGCCTGGGAAGGACCCTGCCTGCCAGCCTGCTGGAGCTGAGCTGGTAGAGAAGGGCAGGTGGGAACTCTCCTTGTCATCCAAGTGTGCAGGTGAGGAGAAGGGGAGCACTGATACACCTGAGTGCAGAAGTAAAGAGCAGAACCAAGGAGGCTGCATTTTGCAGTTCCTTTCCTCCTGGCACAGCGCAAATATTTGTTTTTTAGCCTTCTTCTTCCAGCCCCGGGTCTGACTATGTGCAATCTGCTACTCTGGCTAGATTTGGGTGCCTTTGAAGGCACAGGCAACAGCAACAGCTCTGACAAAGTTCAAGCACTGCTAAACAACATAGATCTCCATTCCTGCATATAACATTGAGACCATCATCCAGGCTGTGAGATTTTGGGACTTCAGATATAGGTTACTACAAGTATATAACCAGTGATCATAAACAGTATTTATTTTTCTTTATGTGAGTACCTAAAACACCCAAACCACACATAAAGCAGCTATTTATTTCTCTGAGGAGCATTTAAAACACCTGTTCTTTCACGGATTACCTGTGTGAGTGGATGAACTTAAACCACTAAAGAGCTGATTCTGAGCCAAATTTTCAATGGATATTAAAAAAGATGAACACATACCTAGGAAAGTGAGCATTGCCACATGAGGCAAATGCATGCAAATGAAGATATCCAAGTACAATGGCCATAAAGCGTTGATGAAAGGTTTTTTATTGACACCGAAGTAACCTTGTTGAATTGCAAATTTGGACTTCATTTCCTTTTCTGTAACCAGTGCAAAAGCAAAGAAAGGATCTGATTTCCTGGAAGCAGGTTTGTCTTATCTGTTAATATATAGTCCCACCTTTTATATTGGGCCAATATATTTATATGCCCTTGGTTGGCATAATCTGGGACAAAAAGAAGGAGATATCTTGATTTTTCAGAGAGAAGCAGCTATTTCAAGGACAGAATCTAGGAAAGTATTTTGTCATTTCTTTAAGGAAAATGTTAAAACAAATGTCTAGTCACAGCATTAGCAAATTGCCCTTCCAGTAGGGGGAATTAGAGTACCAAAGCTTTTAGCACATGGTCTCCTATAGGTAGTTTAGCTTGTAGGGTTTTGTAGAAAAAGAAACAGCCAAGCTGAAGTTAGCTTGTGTGTGATACTCCTTATGATGGAAACTTCAGAAATACTAGTAGTGCATGAGCTTAATTACAAATTTAAAAGTGACTGCGCTTAGAAACAAGAGAGCCTGTGGCAGCATTTGCCTGGAAAATCCTGATGGCTGCTTTAGCTCAGGCTGCAGTGGCATCCGCCTGAGTCTGCCTCTGCCTGGTGGTGTCTGTGTGCCTGTGATGGAGCTAGCAAGTTCTCCTGATGCCTCTGGTGAGGCTGGTTCCAAGGCTGTGCTTGTGTGCTGCCATTTCATGGATTGCTACACCACACTTATCTGCACTAAGGTCCCATTGATTCTCCAGTCATGCAGACTCTCCAGTCCCCCACTCATTTTTGAAGACTCATTTAGGAAGCTTCTGAAACTTCTACCTTAAGTCTCTTTGCTGACACCACGAAAAAGTGAGAGAGTGAACAAAAGCACCTGTGTAAAATAACAATAAACTTATGCAATATTTGAAATTTCAATGGAACTGCTGTTCTGTTAAGAGATGGCACTGCCCACTCAAGTTCTATCATCTTATTTTTAACACACAGAGCTAGTAAAATCTCATTCTGAAATCACAGTATATCTTTCATGAGATGTAAAGTATGGGGAAATGAAGCTCAGTCAAACCTTCCCTCCACTAAGTAACAATGTAAATTATGAAAAACCCCTCACACAAACGAAACACAGAGTCTTCTTAACCCAGCTGACTTTCCTAGTCTGCGCCTTGTTTTCTTGCCTTTCCCTAGCTGTCACTACACCTCGCCCCCTGTAAGCAGCTCAGTCTCATTAAAAGCAATGTGGTGAAACTAGCCACATCATTATATTCACTTAGATGGGCTCTTGTAGCCAGCACTTACTGTTCATAATAGCTGCCACTTAGGGTTTGTGAACCCCCATTGGCACCTTCCTCGTGGTTTGTTGGTTGCTTTTTTTTCCTTTTTTTCCCCGTGTCTTACTTTGAAATTTACATGTCTTCAGAACAAATAAAATTCACAACAACAAACTAATTAATGGATTCCAGTTTTGACAGCTACAAGAAGACAGATGAGAAAGTAACATGCTTCTGGCAGCGTGTTATCAATTGGGAGGCACCAGTGCATCGCCTCTATGTGGTACAGTGAGCTGGAACCGACACTGACAGATGACACAGCCCTTGACAGTGAAGCCTGTATGAGCTGACAGCTCCACTTGCACTCAGGCAGGTCCATGCTCGGCACTGGAACTGAACCAGCTTGATGTGCAGAATATGCTTGCTTTTATCTTCCCCTGGCTGTACAGTGGGCAGGCTGAGCAGCACTGTCAGGTGGAGCCCGGGACCTACCTTAGAGAGTTGAAATTGTGACAAGTGCTAAGATTTTACCAGTAAAAATAAATTAAACCAGTTGATAAGTATGGTTATCTTCCAGACAGTGCCTTGCTCTCCTTTTTGGAAGCAGGGTGGCTTCCTGGTCAGTAGGACTGCAGGAGCTTGGTTTCCTATGGACTGGTGGGTGTCTCTGGTTGGATTCTCAGGTGTCTACTGAGGAACTTGCTCTGAGCAAGCCTCTGTCACAGCTGAGCACTCTGAGCCTCTCTCTGTCACACGAATTCTCCATGTTGAAGAAGGGCTGAACATACACTCCTTCCTGCCTTTCAGGTGGATCTCCCTTCCTTAGGCAGCTGCCTTCCTTCACAGAACTGCAGGAGCTTGCGTCTTCGGGCATGGTGACCCTCTGCAGAATTTGGTCAGAACTAGCCAAAGGTTTACATTCAGATGGTGCTGGGGTGTGGATGCAGATGCAATTACAAAATGTGGCAACATTGACCTCATTTCCTATGAAAACAAGGGTAATACAGCAGGGGTAGAGTTTCTCCACACTGTACATTCAAGAAATGTATCTACAATCTTCAGATTAGATTGAGTCTGACTGTAGAGGTCCTGGTAGCCTTATATAATTCTTCCCTAAAGGGACAGGGATGCTAGAGGCACATGCACATGCTCCATGCTGTGGTGAATTACAACCCTACATGAGGTATCTCTTCCGAGATTACTGTGATAGATCTTTGTTCTAGTCCTCCTCTCTTAGTGTATGTAGATGAGCTTAGGAAGAGACTGTTTTTAAGGGAACAGAATACTGAAATCAGTATTGTCTGATGTATTTAAGAGTGTATTGTCTAATGAAGAAACAGTCTGGTCAAATTAGTTTGAATCAGCCTAGACCTTCAAGATTATTCCTTTTCTTCATCTCCAATGCTGTAATTTTTTCTGATGACATTACAGAGGAACTCAGAGCCCTATTAACAGAAAAATCCAAGTTTTATGGCTCCAGCGAGGGGATTTATTGCAGCCAACACATCTCTCTCCCTTGCTCCTTACAGCTCCATGTGGCCCTTCTGCCTGCTTCCCTCCTGTTCATTACAGTCTCCTTTGGCCCTCGAGAGCAGCTGCCAGTGCTCCCCTGGCCTCACGCCGGGGTGACACAAGCAATAACGCCGGCAGAAGCCAGAGTGGCACTGGGCATACTTGTCCGCATTCAGCAGCTGTCAGCAGCAGCCATTTGAAAGATAGATGGGGGCTTATATGGCTTTGTTTGTGCACATGTGCCTCAGAACACTGCGCTGAACTAGGAGGAACATAATTCCACTGGCTTCACTGGGACTATTTGTATCCTTAATATTATGCTCATGTTTTAGGGACTTTGCTGAATCGGGACCCGAATTTGTGAAATTTGTGTTGTGTGCACGTTTGCCTGTGACATGCTGTCATTTCAGCTACTCCAGAGCTTGGTAGTACTATGTAACAGGAGGTACGTTTCACACAGTCTGTTTTCAACTGATTTAAAGTGTAAGAAGAGAAAAAAGTTCATTAAAAATTGGTCTATAAAAAGACAACTAGGCAATTTTTTTCAAGTGCTTTTCTCTGTGAAACTTTAAGAGGGCACAATTAAGATTTGAGTCAATTTTTCCAGATATTTATACTTTTGCTTAGTACTAGACTTCTAGATGATGTATAAAAATAGATCTCATGGAAGTCTCCACGAAAAATTGTTAGCTCAACCAAGGCAATGTGTTGGGGGGCTGCACTGCCCTTGCTGACAGTTCAACTCAGGCTGGTCATGTAGGGCTGAAAGGTTTTCTTTGACATCACAATAGCAATGCTATAACTATGTTTGAGCAGACAGTTATTGCCAAGTTCTTCCTTCCAAGATCTAACACCTACCTGAAAAATTACCTCTTAGAAAGAAGTTCAAGCATTTCTTTTCAGCCAAACCAGTTTAGAATGGACAGAATATAGAAAACCAGTGATTTTCACCCTAAAATTCTTCTCATGGGCAAAACTGATGTATTTCCTGGATCCAGATACATGAACATGCATGTTGCAGCAGACAATTTTTTAAAAGAAAAACTTTATAGAAAAGATGAGCTAAAGATATGTGGTTCTTTATTCTTTATTCTGTATTTCATACCAATGAAAACTAATTTTATATAATTTTCTATTTATAATTAATTTTATACATATAAAAAATAAATATTTTAAAATGTCACAGGTGTGCTTAAGTTTTAGGTATTAGCCCCCCAAACCACTCGGGATAAAAATATCTTATTCATACTGCTCCTGATTTAAGGAAAATCTTCCCAAGCACAGAGCAAACATACTATAGGTGCTCAACAGTGTTACAACTGAGTAACCTGGGTGGTCAGCTGCAAAGATCAATAGAAAAAGCTATTTAGAAACCAGGCCCTCACTTCAGTCCCTCTAATATGAAATTGAGTAGTGAACTGACTACCTTCCATAATGCACCTTGCAGCAAGGATCTAGGATGTTTGACTAATCAGAACTAAGGGTATTTTCCTTCAGGAGTTTTTCTTCTTTGAGGATTTTTGAGTCTGTATCGGTTGTGAGAATCACATCCTTACACGCTTACAAAACAAAGCAGGACCACTGAACAGGCAATTTGTGAACTCTGCCCATCTAGGTTAGGAGCTGAATCCAAATTCAAACTAGATCCAGATGAAATATTTATGAGTATGCATAGATAGATATTTACAGAGAGAGACATGGATATGGACAAATTCAGATTATCTGTTTTTCTCCTGCATGATCAGACAGTTACTGGATTGCTTGCTTAGATATATTTTAAATGGCTTGCATTTATATTCATGGTGTTGCACATATCTGTGTTCTTGCTGTTTTAGATAGATTTTAAAATATCATACTGAAATTTTTTGGAGTCTGATAAAGTTGGATAGCAAACTTTCCTAAACAGAATAAAATTGTACTATCTAACATCATAAAAGGCTATCCAAGACACTCTTTAACTCCTTTAATTACAACATACAGCATGCCGTTCTTTTTCTTTTACATTTTTTGAGCAATTTCTCTTCAAAAACCTCCATCATTTTTATCTGCAACTCAAGAATTCATGCAATATTTCTTTACAGCCTTGTTTATCAAGAGAATCTCAAGCAGGGGAAATGATAGTGAGCCAAATTTTCCTGTGGTTTATGCAGGGAAACTCACTGACCTCATGAAGACTCTCGTAATTTATACTACTAGAGCATGACTCCTCTGGTGTATCCACATTATGAAGATCAACAAAACATACTTAAATTTTCAGCTGATTATGTACTGTGGTACCATCAGCATGAAAAACAGTGCATTTTGCATTAAGACAAAAAAGCAGAATTTTGTTCAGTGACATTTTTACTCCATTGACCCCTGCATTTAGATAGGTAAATGTAGTAGTCTCTGGATTGCTCCTTGCTTCTATTTCAGAGTCATTCATGGAAGAGAAATCCACCAATGGCTGTTAAAAAACAAACACTCTCTCTGGTTCAGGAAACCTCTGAGATGACAATTTGTGGTTGCTAAGAGAGTATTTTTGGGAAGTATCACTATGTGTTTTCTATATTCTCATACTTTTCTGTAGCCATCTGCCGAGAAGAAGTGTCTTGGGTAGATGGCCCTTATATTCATTAGATTCAAAGAACCTAGAAGCAGACCAGCTAAAATTCTGAAAGTTGTTCTGAAAGTAGGAATGTTTGCTGATTCTCAGAGTGCTTTAGATTCTGATAATGACATTTTGCTTTTTTCTAATGAACAGGTTGGTCAAGCATAATTTAATTTTAGTGAATCCTTTCTCTGCACAGATTTTCTACTGTAACTCTGGAAGACAGGAGTGGGGAGCTGAAAGTGGTGACAGGAGCAAGGGGGAAAGAGTTTTATTCCTTTGAGAGCTAAGGATAAAAAGTATAACTATAACTACATAAATACTAAATAAGAAACTAGAACTTGTTTGTTTTAAAAATACATATAATGGACAGTGGTCTTTAGATGAAGTGAGGAAGTGATTCTCCAGTGAGTGGATGTGTTAACAAGGCTGAGATTCAGGGACATGCAGCTTCAGTTTCTACTCTGTCCCAGCAACTTCTCTCATTTCTATAGGAGTCAAAACTGTACTACTAAAGGAATGAAGAGCAAAGAAGGGCACTATGGCCCCCAGCTATATACCCTCTAAATTGCCTTTCCACTGTTGGCTTTGCTTGGGGTCACTGCAGGCAAGTCATTCACAGACAAGGCACTTCCTGGCTGGATTCACCCTCAGGTCTGTTCCTGAAAGGCAGGATGGAAGATTTTGCACTCAATCTTGTAAAAACTCTGCTAGTGAGCTGTAGCAAAAGTTTCATAGTAATCCAGTCGTTCAGACTGAAGAAATACATGGAGGAAGTCATAACTATATCTAAGATCTGCAGAGATGTTACTTGGCCCTGAAGACACCCAGGTGGATGATCTGGAAAGAGCTGAGTATCTCCTTCTACTTTTCTCCCTGAGAAATCTGAGTCAGCAGCTGTCTTCAACAAGATTTGTTAAGCAGCTAGATTAACACCTGGAAACTCTAAGCACTACTGTAAGCTCAGTAAATAATAAAAATGAGGCTAGCTTTTTGATAAAGTAGTTCTGGTAGGAAGGAACAAGACTTCCCATTATAGTTCCTGAATGTGATGCCTTTAAAGGATGGCTCATCAGAAATGTATACAGCAATCCTGTTTCAAGATATTCTCAAGAATTCCCTTAATTAGCCATCCATGTTTACTGTACTTATCCATCATAATATGTGCAGTGTTATATTTGCTATCTGTAATCTCTTTGTTGGTTTTGATTCTTCTGAAATGCATTGTCCCCCTCCAATGAAAAATACCAAAAGAGCTTTCATTCAAGAAAATATGCTTGGCATCTGAAAGTTTGGGATATGTGGGAGTCACATCCTTTTTGTACAGTTTCTTTTAGCACAGTGGGAGTTTAACTCCTTGCTGTCTCCAGCAATATTAAGTCAGGCTTAGGAAACTTGTAGTGTAGATTCTCAGTGTAGCGGGAAGGTTTCAAGGGAAAGCCCTGCAGCTGCTGCTCTCTGGGAAAGAGGGCAGATGAGAGGGATAGGGAAGAAGCTCACAGTGCTGTGTCCCAGAAAGGCAGAGCACCACTTTTACCACTGCAAAACAGCTGTATAGCTGTAAATAATTTTGGTGCTGGATAGGGAGGATTCCCTGGAAGCACTTAGTTTTCTGAGGTTGGAGGGCTCTGCAGGCATAACAGGCTGCATTTTCAGTTGTTATAGATCTAAAGAATAAGGCATAATATCTCTACGTTAAGGTTTTTGCACAGCTCCTCTTTTATTTTCCGGTACTTCTCCGACTCCAAGGTCAGGTTAAAGGCTGTAGAAGCTGATGTGAAAATATTGGGTATTTGGACTGGAATGAAAATAAACAATATTGTGATTTTGTTACCTTCTTAATTTTGGTTGATCTGGGTGCCACACGGGCTCCTCCACTCCCTGCCATCTGTAGCTATTCTGCTTTGACAACCTTGTACTGGCTATGGTCTGTGCCACGATGCACAGTTTGCCCATTAAATACATTTTCCCCCACTCACGAGCCACCATCTCCCTCTCTTCACTCTATTTGTTCATCTGAGACTATATGGCACAGGCATGAGAGCAGTACAAATGTAGGAAATGTAGATTTTGCAGCACTAGAAAACTGGCTTAGCATCCCAACAAGGCCTGGACTGCAAGGAGGTTATAATGCTCTCTAGCAGGGCCTCTGAGAACACTTGCCCTGTGGCAAAGGCACAGCCATGGGGCTGATTTACTCTTTCTGCAGTGGGGAATTGCCAGAGATCATTACAGGAGGGACATAAAAGAAGGCAGGATCTGGCTCACTGACAAAGAGATTTCAGGCCAAATGACTCACCTCTGGAAGAGTCAAGACAATTTTTCAGAGGACATGACTTACAAGGAAATTCAGTCGCTGGGATTTATTTATTGTTCAGGTCCTGTTGAGCTTTTTTTAGCTCTTAAACAGTAAATCTGCATACACAAAGAACACAGACTTCAGAGTCATGGGGTTTGAGGACAGACTTCATAAATGGTCACTTGTTGTGACTTATCCACAAAGGAAGAGAAAGCAGGTCTTTAGCATCTTATTGTTGCCCAGATCATAAGACCCTGGTGCTTGTTTATGTGACGATAGCAAGCTGAGCATTTGCCTCTGGTTATAAACACATCATTTGTGAAAGCCTCCATCCTGAAAGATAGAAGTTTGCTTCTCATGAGAACTGTCTTTTTTTTCCCCTCAGGTCTCATTGAAGCTTTGCCAAAGAGTTCAAGTAGAGAGCGGTCTCACAAAACTGAGTCACCTAATGTACTTAGTGTATTCCTAACTCTGACAGTTTCTAAATATACTGCCAAAGAAGGGCCAGGGTGCTCAGAAAAAGACCATGCTGATAAAAGTATGAACATCCAGTACAAACAGCCAGACACAGACTAAGGTGTAATACAATGGGCTAACTGGAGCATAACTTTAAAGTTGCATTATCTTGAAATTCTTCACATTCTGTGCAATAGTTTATACCTTAAGTCATTCTAGCATTTACTGCAGTATAAACTAAGTTTGTCACAATAAACTCCTAACTTACCCTGGATATCACTGAAAGCTAATTTTTTAAATTAAGTTTGTTTGCCTGTCTGAAACCGGGAATATTATAATATGTGATAGTTCTAATGAAAAGTTTACTTTTGCCATATAACTGGCTCTTCTCAAGAAGAACCTCACCAGTAAATTAAAAGGATAGGAAATGGCTTAAAAATAAATTGATATTTATTTCCATTTGAGAAGTCATATACAAATTTTGGTAGGCATTTTGTTATGTAACATTTCCATATTCAGAACAATCTCTTTTACATGGGACAGAAAATTGATACCTGCTCATGACAAATTTAGGGTCTGCTTCATTAAAATATGACTTGAAATGGTCTGAATTAAACTCAAAAAAAAAAAACCAGTTCCAGATTGACAGCTTTTGGGTACTTTGCAAGTCCATTTTTAATTAGCTGATTTTTGCTATAGATCATAGAACTGCAAACAAAAGACACTTACAGAAAGCTTTCTGTGTTTAGAGTTTTAAATTTATCAGTTAAAACCTTGCCACAGCAATGGATTGAAAAAAAAAAAAAAAGTGGTATTTTTCTGTTACATAGATGGTAATTGGGGTTTCCTCATCACAATGAAGGGTTATACAGAAGGTGATCTGAAGAAACTTCTTACAATACACATCCCAGTGATTACCAATGGCACTTTCACCACTACTACTGACCTGATGTATTCATTTCACTAGGCTTGCTTAATATTACTGTGTTTGTCCATTGTAAAAGCAAACAACAGTCAAACATAGTGTAGAAAGCCCCCTAATTAGAAAGAAAAACAGATGTAAGAAATTTAAAACATATTTTACTAATAAACTGCAGCTGCAATTACAATTACAAGGAACTGTAATGTCTTGATGAGATAAATCATGTTGCTATTCTAAGCACAACAAAGTGAGCTGGAAAAAGAAAACACAAGCTCTTTCTGTAAATAGTTTTTGTACTGGGACCATACCTTGTTCTCCACTACCAGGTGGAAATGGGAGCAGCAGTGGAGATTGACTGGGGAGATGTGAGGAAGGCACCACAGTCCCAAGAAGCTGAGGAATATGTAAATAGTCCTTTGCATGGTATTTTCCTGCCAGCAGCAGTGTGCTGCATTAGGCAGGCACCTATTCTGCCTCTGTCTAAAATCAACTCTACTCAGGGTGCTCCAGTTTTGTCACAGCTAGAATTTTCAGCATTTATGGATTTGTAGACCTGAGGAAGGATTAAGATACTTTTTTTAGAGTGGCAGTCATGAGTTTTAGTGGTATTTTGCTTGCACTAAGCCTCCAGCTGCTGTTCCATAGGTGTAAAAATTGCTCATAGTCCTGTGCAGATGACTTAGATTCTGCAGAATATCTCAAATAACATGAACTGCCTATATTTAGGTAACTAAACCGAGACTTAGGTGTTCACATGGAGATCTCTACAGGTGAACAAGATATCTCATCTTCCTTTGTAACCTGTGGAGTTCTACTCTTTACAGCCAACAGAGACTTGACTTTGTTCTCTGTGGTCCTCTGACAGTATTGAGAAGGTATCAACTTACTCAGATGAGAGCTTACATACCTGCCTCTTACACACCTATATTTGGAGCTGAATTATCCCACTCTAAATCCTGGCAGTTTTTTGTTCTCATTGAAATAGGACTTTTTTTACTGCTGTGTTAATTGTGGTGATGTCTAAGATGTCTGCAGTTTGAGACTGAATAGGTCATTAATTAACTCAACTTTAAAGTCTAGCTTGGTGGTGACAGAAGCAGAACATTCACCTGTGCCACACTGGCAAGATGGTAATAGAATGACCAATTTACTACAGAAGACTACAGAGAGAAAACGGTGAGATAAATATGAGCATGCAGGTTCTCTTCCTGCTGACGTGTTCAGTGGACTGCTCTGGAAAGCAGTACTGCTTTTAACTGAGTGTTTACTCTTCTTCATTGCAAGAGAGCAAGCTCCTCTCAGTCTAAAAGAACATGGGACTACCAGAAGCTGTAGAAAATATTCTTCACACTTGGTCATCTGTAAATGGCTCCAGCCAATTCTGTTTGTTCCTTAGCTCTACCAACACCAAAATGGAACAGACATTCAGGCAAAACCCCCCTATATATCTGTCAAAAGTGAATTATTAAGGGATTTCTTAATTTCCTTCTGATGTTGCACCTGAAAAGTCAAAAAGGAAGATGAGAAATAGTCTAAATAGACTAGGTACTGACTACAGATCAGAGAAACAGCAGGAGGAAATAAAAATAACTGAACTAGACTGAACTTGAATGGTCTTGGCTGGATGAAGAAGAAATGCCCATGGACAAATTTGGAAAGCTCAAAGATGGTGTTCAATTTATCTAAGTAACTTTGTTCACTTGGATTCAGCTTGCAAAGCTTGGTGCTTAAACAGAATATAGAGTCCCAAATTTGGATGTTGTAATGGGCAATTACCCTTGGGTGAATAAAAATGAGGCAGATCCTATTGCAAATACCTAAGTATGAAAAGTTGAGTTCTAAATATTTGCCTTCCTGACTCAGGACAATTATTAGACATTATATCTTAGGGAGTATGCTTTATGGCTTGCAAATAACAGTCATGTGTTCTAATGTATTTAATTTTACTGGCCTGACTTTCACATATTTTAAGAGCTCTCTACCTCTCCTTGACAGCAGAAGAAATTTATCTTGCCAGAGGAATATAAAGGGCCTGTAAATGAAAATCAGAGCTCAGTTATTCTATTTCTGAATATCAAGGTCTCAGGTATTAGGCTGTTTGAGATTACTGTTACCTAGCCGACCATAATGTGAAAGTGAAATCATGCAATGAAGAATGTGCTAGAATGAGTAAAATATTTCCCCCTTCTGTAGTTCTATTTTGTTTCCTTACAGTTAAGAGAAGCATAAAATGTGCAATTGAATCCCATTTGCTTGATATTAAGATAATAATTTCATGCACATACCCATACAAACAATGCTGCAATGAAAACTGAATACACTCCTGCAGCCTATGAAAACCTGTAGTAAATGGCCTTACTCTAAATTAACTAATAAAACTTTCCTAATTATGCATGCTAAAAGGGTAAAGGAGAATGATAGCAGGAAATTCCTTTTGCCTCATGCTATGGGTTTGGAAATACAGTGACATCATTCCTATTGCCAGGCACTAGAGGAGATCATAATGGGATATAATTGTTGCTTGCTCATTTGATTGAACTCCAAAACTATATCAAATAACACTTAATTATGCACTAGAATACCATCACAGAAGAGAACTCAGAACTGAGCACTCAGTGCAAGCAGAAGCATTTAATAATTACAAAACTCCCGTAGAAGAAAAGAGATAACTTGCTGCTAATTAGTCTGGAATTTTATGCTCACAATATCCTCACTAAATCTAGTGAAAATTAGTTGGGAGCCTGAACATACAGTTTTACTATAGCTCCATCTGGTACGTGCCCTCCAATTACCCAGCACGTTGGCTGGCTGTTTGAGGGACACATTTGATATCTGGCCAAGTTTAAAGGTCTGCTGGAGGTAAAACAATGCCCACCCTTTTACAAGGGGATCATTGTTGCTCAACAATAAAGCTCTCTGGCTTATTTGAATGTCAACAATTCAGAAAAGTTGATGTTTGGAGCCATCAAATAAAATGTTTTTGTGAAACAGTTTATTATTTCAGTGGTAATTATTTGAATCATTCATGGTAAAGGATGTTTGCTAATGAGAGCTTGGCTGCTGTAAATTCCAGGGAGACTGAATGCTCTTTGTGCTGACAAAAAGGCCCAAATCACTAGAGAGCGACTGACTGGACAAATCATTCATCTATGCAAATGCCAGCTGAAATGGTCAGATGCATTTATTACCCTGCTCATTATAGTAAACAAGGCAGAAATCGTGACTGGCAGTTATCAACTTGCCCTGAAGTGTGATTTGTTCTCCTACCACTATTTAAATGAGAGGAAGAAAGGCATGCCACCAGGGACTTTGTCGGTTTATAAAAGAGTAAATGTCACATAGCCCAGTGCTTAAAGACTTTTGATTGACAAATGTTTTATTTGACATATCAAACGATAATGGTTTTCATATCAAATAGTCCATATTTGTTAGCAGAAATTTAACCCCTGGAAGAGTGAGAACAGGTTTTTCAGAATGCTCTGAATCCAGATAGAAAGTTAGACACAGAAAGAAACTCCCCAACTGGGTGGACTGGAAAGAGAGTAGTGTGGAAAGATATTTTTAATGCAGGCTTCAAATAAGCTACTATCTCAGTTGCTTCAAGAAAGCATCTCATATTGGCAAGGCTAATAGCATGTATCAGAAGGAAATAAAAGAGTGATTTATTGGTTTGTTTTTTTTTTTCTTAAAGGAAATACAAGAGCCATTTGGGAGTTCTAAACAGGACCTGCCTCATCCTTAAACTATGTTCCTAGAACATTTATGCTTGTAATAGGACAGTACATAGCCGGATTTGTTCAAGGAATGTATGAGTTTGTCAACCAGAAATTTTACTGGAAAAAATAAAACCAAAAGAGAAGGAGAAGAACATAGATCAGAATTCTTATTTATACCACAAGTGTGTAATTGCTGATACCTTTTAACAACCACATTGATACCATTTTAACAAGCACAGGCTTGCACAGGTGATCTGTCATTTTTGAATATGAACCAGTTTTTGTACAGGTGATTCTAAGACCCTGTAAAAATATTTACAACATCTTAAGTCCCCTGGTATTAAATAAGAAAGAAATGACACGTAATGCTTCATATCATTTGCAGATGATGTCTTTTCGTGTTTGTTAGCTGGTGCAAGAACCAGATGGAAAAGCATGTATGCTCTATCCAAATGAGGATATGTGCTGTTTGAGAACGATCTCTTTCAGCTTTATAGAAGTGGGAGGAAAAATTCTGAGCCAGATCCTTTAAACACTTTTCCATCCAGAAGAGTAAACTGGATCTCAAGAATGAGATCCTAAAACAGAAGAAAAATCAGAGATCATTTGGTATTGTAAGAGGAGAATAAAGCCCTTTGATTGTGACTCTTAGGGGAAGGGGGGATACTGCCTGTATCTTCTAACCAATGCATATTGTTGAACTGAGATTCTGCAACCCAGGTAGCCTGAAAGAAAAATGCTAGGTGGAAAAGAAGCAAGAAAAAGGGTATCAGAAAGATGCTTTGGATTATCTAGGAAATATAATGTGATTTTAATAATGGTATGAATATGAAAAATACTACCTATTAGCCAGAATGATAGAGTGAGGAATTAAAAACAAACAGTGTCTACATAATGCTTTACGGTTCTTGTGAATCAAACATTAAGTGGTTCATTCTCTCATTAGCTCTGTGAAGTAACATCATTAATCCTCCTTTGTGATGGGAGAGCATCTGCATACATAGATAAGTGATAGATATTTAAGGTCACTCAGCTGGCTGCAGCCAACCTGGGTGTTATTACCTAGAGCATTTGATTTCCACGTGTATGCATAGTTATTACTGTAAGCAGGAGTATGTACAGAGACATATCCTATGTACTGAAAATTAACTTGCACTGCACACCTCTGCTATCAACATTTAAAGGTTCCTGCCTTTTAATGTCATAAAAAAGCACTTGTCATCATGGTTATCACTACTGTCGTTAGAAACACAGGATTTTTCATTCCAACCTGAAATACTGATTCTTATTCCCAGTATCCAGTGTGAATGGAGACAGGTTGGCCTGGTGCTTGAGAGTAACACCCTTGGCTAGTCAGGCTGTGCTGCCTTGCTTATGAAAGGAAAAATGATCCATAGATATCCTGAAACCACAAGAACATCTGTTGAGATATACCTTGCAGACAGAGGACTACAAAAATTCTTGCTCATCACCATCCAACAGTAGTATTTGATTTTGAGACATTGAGGAATGATAACTGTCAGAAGATAATTATTGCAAATGCAGGGAAGAAAATATTTCCAATTTTTTCTAGCATGGCTAAGTGCCCTCTTTCTGATCATAATACATTCTGCATACATATATTAAAAAATTAAAAGTAATTTGCTACCAGTATGCTTTGTCGGCATTTTGACATTACCCTCCTGTCTTGGGATACATCCAGCTCTGATTCATGGGAGTCCCTGCTCCTCCCTCCTCCTATGCCTTCATGTTCCCCTTTCATCATCCTCATTCTCCTGATCTCTGACTTGGTCTCTCAGAAGCTGGTGTGTTTAAATGCCCCCATTGGTCCCCATTCCAGCTGCCATCCATCTCCTTCAGACCTGCCATGACATTCCAGAGTCGTTTCTGCACGTCTTGAGGGTGCTGTCACAAGGGGCTGATTTAACACAGTGGAAGAGGCAGACAAATGGTTAGCAGCAGACACAGGACAGGCCAAGGGAGCTTTGTAAAAGCTATAAATAGCCTTCTTAGGTTTGAGGATTTTGCAACTGAAGAAGGCAAGGTGCTAATGAGGCACGGAGGAGCACCTGCTCTTCGATGACATTGCTGGCCTCCACCTTCTCCACTGGAGAAGTTAAAGGACTTGATTAATATAGTTCAGGAAGGTTTCAGGATTAATTTTCAGGAATGTGAAGTAATCAACATTTTCTCAAGCAGTTAGTAGGTTCAGTCAATAACAATGCCACCTTCAGAACTATGTGCCCAGAATAAGTGATCATCAGGAAGCCAGGGACAGGACAACACTCAGTCTAAAGGGTTATAATAATAGAATGGGGAAAAATTTCATAAACAATGCTAAACATCTTTCATTAATGAGTACTGGAAGCTAACTGCAGGCCACATAAAAAAACCCCAACCCTATTTAATTTTGCCGGTTATTCCAAGTAACATGATATCCTCTGTGTGGAGGTGAGTGGGCTGCACATAAGCAGTTTTCCTTGCACATAAGCAGTTTTCTGTGCATCCCAAACCCATACAGGAGCTGCAGATGTCATTGCAGCTTCGTGCTTGGACTGGTGATCTCTAGCTATGTACTCCAAACAATAAGAAAAGCTTTTGAAGCAGGAACAGAGAAATCAAGAGATTTAAAAAAACCCCCAAACCAAACACCACCCTTCTTGTGAAACTGCTCTATTTAAAAACTAAGAATAAAATTACTCTGCCCTGAAAAACATATTCCAGTGTTCTTAGCAACTGCACACTGTTACCTTGTTTTTGGATAAGCTAATTAATTGCATTACCAGTAACTCACTGACAAATCTCATGATATGCTGCAGGAAAAACCTCCAGGAGGAAGTGACCTACCTAAGATCTTCCTTATGCTACTTTATAATGGGTTAATTCCAGTCACTTCAAAGTAAAAATTGGTACAAAAGCAGGCGAATTCTTTTACATATGCTTGCAGTCAAAAACTATTGAATGGCCACAACTAGGGGAAAGCATTGGCACATGCGCCTAATAGCCTGAAACTGAAGGGACAATGAAACAAAGAAAACAAACTGTGAAAATACTTCTACATTAAAAAACCTGTTCCTTACACAGTCTGAGCTGTGTCCAATACAAAGACGCTATTATTAGCCTTTTCATTATTCAGAATTCTTTCAACAATTGCATCCAAATTAACATAATCATTGATTTCCGTGAGAGCATGAATTCATCCTAATTGTACATTAATTCCCAAGATGAATAATTGAGGTATCAGATGCAACAGCTCAAAAAACTAAATCTTGTTTAGTGTTTAAGTAACAAGTTATAAGCCTTATGTTTGTCAAGAAAACTGTACCTAGGTCTTCATTAACACACCAGGAATCAACCCACAGCTGATAAAATGAGAGACCATGCAGGTTTAACAGTGTGTGACTGTTGTGTTTGACTCAGCCTTAACATACCTGTTGTCTTAAAGTTTCTCAGTGCTGGTAATTTTATAGCTGGAAACCATCACCTCCCATAATGTTATAAAAGAACTCTCCAAAGAGATGTAGAAAAGGAATTATTTTAAAATGTTGCCTAGTTTTTCTTGTTTGGGATCAGTTAGCATTTACTCCCACTTTCCTGTATTTCTTCCTGGCCATCCTGAATGGAGAACTTACATGTAGATATTCTGCCCATTACGATTCCTCTGTGTACTAATATGATACCATGTTGCTTGATATTGCCTCCTATTAACCCTCTCTTCATAAATATTACCTAGCTCATGAACCTACTTTATCAATTAGAGAAACCAGACAAATTCTTCCAAGAAAATATGACAATTTCAAAAGCTAAAAGGTTGCAAAATAGAAGGACATAGCTAAATAAATGGACCCAATTTACTTGTGACTAAAAGCTTGCTTTTTTCTAACCAGCTGAAAGATGGAAATAGAGCATCCAGCCTGCTAAGGTAGAAAATTCCAGTATAATTATTGGCCAAGAATGGAAAAACCCCAGAACCACCCATGAGTTTTATATTCTGGTCATTTGAATGCCAACATGGTACCTGTGTATACTTCAGAAATTACTTAGTCCAGTTGTTTCTACTGCTGTAGCAAGTTCCTTACTAAGCAGAGAATGCTTGGGTCAGACATTTGGCTGTGCTATTTTGTATTTGTACCTTATCCACACTTAGGGGACTTTGACAAATTAAGGAGATCAGAAGTGTTTCCTGAGTGTGTGTGTCTACACATATGGAATTTACACACACAAATACAGAACGTATGTTTTAGCTGTTGGTATAGAAGGGAAAAGAAGGTAGATACAAGCTTCTAGTTAGAAGCTGAAGCTCATTAAGTCTTTCCCAAAATTGTCTGCTAAAAGCTTATGTATTTAGGGAAGTGTCAGTTTCTTTACTTACACATTGTCTGCTTGAAACAAAAAGGACAAAGAGACTTCTTGCCAGCTTTACACACCTGCCTTACCCAAGATGAGCCCTCTTTCTCAATCCATTTCCCTAGCTTGCTCTACAGTCTGGAAAAATGCTCGAATGACAAGCTCAGATGGACAACCGGAAACCATTTATCCTCAACTCTGAGAGGAGGATAATTTCTGCTGGCAAATTGACCTTATCTGTTTGAGAAGATAGCTTCCTTTTTTGTGCCCTTGCTTGCTGAAGAGGACTCATTAGGTTAACAAAGAGGTCATTAGGTCATTAACTGTCCAAGTTGTGGTAGATTTCCCATGACTTTTTAAAGCTTGCGTATGTTTAGACCTTCCAGATTTTCCTTCACTAAAATTCAGGAACAATTTTGTTTTAAATGAAGGCAACAAAATAGGACACTGAATTCTAATATATATTCTGAACTGTTCCATCACAAAATAAGCATTTTAAAGTGCTTCATATATTTCCTCTTCTTTTTTTTTTTTTTAAATAAAACACAGCAAGCACTATTACCTTAACTTTTTATAGATACCTTTTCTTAGATTTTCTTTTGATCCATCAGTTTTACCTTTCATACATGTGTTATCCCTAGCAATAGAGAAAGATACTATATAAGCATATGGTTTTACTCTTGGCATATTTACATGGCTGAAAGCAGCTTTTCTGCATCTGTGGATGCACATGCTCTTTCTGAAAGAAACTATGGCCCATCAGAAGCCAAAGACATCAGTTGCAAAGAACCACCTCCAGCTTCTGCACTCAGTGCTGCTGATAACAATACTAACATTGATCCAATTTGAACAACAATAGAAACTTCACAGTACAATGCTTTCCAGGTTTCTAAGCCCTCTAAGTAAGAAGATGGAATCTTCTTACTGTTTAGCATCAGTAACTCTTCAGCTCTGCTGAGTTCTGATTTGACTGATCATGCCATTGTGAAATGTGGCAGAGTGGATGAGCCACAGTCCGTTTTGTAGCCATGGAACACAGCTGACCTATAAAAATATCTCTGGTCATATGAATGTATTGTAGAGAGTTTAAAATAGTTATGTGATGTTTGATGAGAGGACGACAATGTCTTTTTGTGAGGCTAAATGACATCTCAGTTGAGATCAATATGACTCAGATGTGCAAACACTGAAGTACTGCGCTGCAGCTGTATCTATTCCTCTGGTTTTTGTGCTAAAATATGCAGTGTGGACATTATACACGTCTCAAAACTACCCATCCTCTGCTCCTTGCTGCCAGACAGTTCATACAGCCATTATACATTAAAATATTAAATCACTGATAAATTTCTAAAGAAAAATTAATGGCATGATAAATGATATTTGAGCTGATTAACAATTACTACCAATCAATATCATAAGTCTGATAAAACACTAATTGTCCTTCTAATTGTTAGAACTTTCTTTTCATCATGAAATTACAATGAGACATTGTTCACAGCTCTCTTGTTATAAGGAAGGAATCAGTTGTCCCCGTTCCTCGAGTGTACCTGCCTGTGATACCTCTCTGCACTCCTAGCAGGCTGCAAGGAAAGAACTAGAAACAGCCAGCAGTGCACCAGGAGCACTTAGTTTTAGAAATCTGACATTCAGAAGGTTAAAGCAGCAGGTCTGGTTTGAAGAAAGTAGGTGCCTTGCCAGAATTGCCTCTGGGAAAATTTTTCATGGTATAGACACCTAGAGCATTTACTTGTCTGCTGGAATAGAAAAATGGTGGTAGCCCAAGGGCTAAGGGAATTTCCTACTTATTCTTTCAATTGTTATTCAGGTTTCAATGTTACTGTATATCTTCCTAAAATGTTATATAGGTTTTACAGTCCTGCTCTTAAATTTCAATTGAATGCAGTAACAAGCTGTGCAGTGTCAACACAAAAGCTTAATAAGATTGTATCTATCTCTGTCTCTTTAGATCCCTATATGAAGCCTATTGCTGGTTAAAATTAGCATATTATCCTTCCTGGATCCTACTGTTGCTGACAAAGGATTCTGGTCTAAAACTTGTCTGAAGATTTTTGCACAACAACCTCTTTGTATACAGTAGGTTTTGCTATCTCAGATTCCCTAATCCTCATTAAAAATCTCATAAAGACTTCAGTCAGCACATCCTTTCCAGGCTTTAGGATTACTGCTCATATTTCTGTAAAAAGACAAAAAGGAAAGAAGAAAGATGTTTAATCATGGTAATACTGTATTTTGATAAATCAGGATTTTCTCACTCTTTATGCTTTTTTCTTAAAGGTTAATTACATATCATGTGGAATATTTACACTGTAAGGGCAGTGTACAGCCATTCAAATCCTGAATCTGTTACTGTCATGTAATTTATAAATATATAAAATCATGTAAACTAGGGACTTTCCAGGAGACAAAGCAAGACATCACCCCTTGCTCAATGATTTTATAGCCTAAACACTCTGTGATCTACCAAGAACTAGTAATAAACAGCAGAGATGCAGAAGAAACACAGCAGTTGTTTAATAGCATATAAAATTTCAGCACATACTTGTACTATGGCACATTGTTCTCTTTTATCTTTTGATAAAATACAAGAAAATAAAGATAAAATGCAGTAAGTACAATCAACTACACAATACAGCATTTTCATAAAGTATAGCAGAGAAAGAGAGAATATTGTTACATGGGAGAAAAGCCCACAGGGAATAAAAAATTTCCTTTCGGAAAAGGAGTTCCAGCTAACATAACAGCCAAAGAACTGTTAGGCCTGGCTCATGGAAACACCTACAAACTTACTCAGTCTCATTGACTTAGTATACCTCTCTTCCATTTCAAAGAATATATGTAATTTCACATATCAAAAAGCAGTAATGCTGGTCCAAAAGGCAGTGAGATGTTTTCCATGCTGTGTTAATATCCTGGGATGCAGAGGAAGCCAGAAAGAACAACTCACACCAGTGGCAATGGTGTTATGCATACGCACTCAGTGCTGCTTTGCAGTTAGCACTTGGCTAAGTTTGTTGTATTAAAAATAACTCACTGATTAAAATGATTTCATTATTTTTAGGGTTCAGTTTAACACTTTAACGTACAAAGCTCTGCAAAGTGATAACAAAATTCAGATCAGTTCCCTGCTGGGAGCAGGACCTGGTGACTTAAAAGCCAGCTAGTTTCTTGCATGAACTCATTACTCACAAAACATTTTCTGAAACCGTAAGTTAGAAATAGCAACACAGGCCTCCTTTGTTTGCAAACTTAACTAAAGTGTTAGCCTGTTTCCAGCAGGAGCTGTCTTCTAAGTCTTTACACAAGGCTCAGGTAAGCCTCAGTGCTTCATCAGCAGATTCTTTGTTCTCACTATAAATCCCTCTGCTACATATGCTTTTCCAACAACTGCTTTGCCTGGAAAAGTGGATCTGGGCATCTTTCTTGAGCACAGAATGTAAATGAGCCTTTGACCACCAATGACCAATAGCTGGTGTGTGGGATCTTTAACTCCTCCTGTGGAAAGTTTCCCTCCAGACATTTTAATCGGTCATCAAAATGGTGCCTTGGGATGAGTTAAAGTACCCGACTTGCGGACTCAAGGCGTAGTCACCTGTTTTGGGAGCCAAAAGTAATTGAAATATCACCAGTCATATCACTCCCTCACGTGCCTTTGGTATACACATGGACATAACTTAGTCGCATTTATCCATGCCACTTACATGGCCTTTCCGTGCTCTATACCTATTTTTGAAATAACAATATTCCTACTGACTTCAGTTAAGATTTCCCCTCATGAGCAAGACATACCACTGCTTATAATAATGAGAAATACCTGAAGGAGAAGCAGGATGCTGTTGAGACATGAATTTGGTGATTACAAAGTTTGATTAACACACAGAAGTCTCACTCTCATGTTACAAACAGAAGGTTTCCTGTACTGCTCTATCAGTGTATTTCCTTTCAACACAGTGGACTATTTCTGGGACATATTCTATGCCTAGTTTCACTGCTGATGTGGATATAGAAATATGTATAAATTGTTCATATTCCATAGCTCACTGGAAATTATCTGTCAGCTCCAGATGTGGATAACTGTTGAATAAAAACAGATCATCAATTGATTTTTGCAAAAGCTGTGGAATGACAATTTGACAGTAATTTGGAGCACATCTTGAATGCACATAGCATGACTTTGAGACAGCAGCTGAGACAAAAAGGACACTGTCACCCAATGTCCTCTATCCCCTTCAATAAATATTAGTCTCTTTGCAGTTTTAAAATGCTACATGCCATTGGGCAGCCTCTGTGAATAATGATGGAGTTGGTTTTGTAATTTCTCTAGCTTGTTAAGGATGTGTTCACACATAGCACATCCTATTTTCTGTCTGAAAGCTTGAGGATGGTCTATGTGAAGTGAAGAGAGATGTACCTCTAAACAGTGACAACCTTGATGCCCGTTAGGCACCTATCATAGGAGTGAAGGGGATACATTAGATCACCTGAAGATATCCATGTCTGTGTGTGATTTATAGAATAAGCCCAGCAGTCTAGACCAAACATAGAACTTTGACAATGCTAAATTTAAGAGCAATCTGTTCCAGCCTCTGTGAGCTGGCAGATGAGTGGACTGAGAGAAAAACTTTTCATATCCATCTACCTTTTACAATGAAACAGAATTCAACCTCCATACAGTATTAAAATAACAAAGGCTATGAAGGAGTTGGCCAAACAGAGATCTCTGTACAGACGTCTCTTTCTTGCTTTCTCTTTATAGCTAACAATAGACAGAGATAGAAACTTTTGCATTCCTGTTCTTAGCTGATATAAAAGGGGTTAGATAATTTGTTAAATTAATCAATTAAATTAGTTGGATAATTTGTGCCTTCCAAGTATTCCCTCTCTCTTAATTTAATTTGAAAAGGAAGGATAGCATGAGAGGTACAAAACCTAAAATGAAAACAATACCATAAACAAAATAAGCTACAAAAATTCATTTTCATGCCTAACCTATTTTCTGACTCACCAAACCTATTCATAGTCTTGTTTCCAATTGTATTTTGTATTAAAAAATTCAAACTTTGAGTTGGACACGTCCTGGGAAGGTGGTTATTGAAAGCACCTTTATAAATACTCTTGTAGCTTGCATCTGATTGTAGGATTGAGGTGAGGATAAATGATGCCAAAAGGCACTCTATTGCTATCACTGAAACCTGAAAATTCTAGCTTCCTCTTCCATGGAATCAGTGCCTTAAAATTTGGGGCTTAAATTGTTATTTTAAAATAGTACAGTCGTGTCTGAGGCACATAAAACATGTGTGTATACATGTGCCTTTCTGGATGTGTGCACACAGGTGCATGCAGGTGTATGAATCACCTGTAAGCCGGTCATCCTGGCATGTGTCTTGTGGAAATCAGGGTTGTGCGGTGGCTTGTCTGCCACTGCAGTTAGCAACCAAGATGTATTCCATACTAAACCTACAGATTTCTATATTTGAAATTTATTATAAATGCATAGAATTTATATTAAAGCATTATACAAAAAGCACCTTACATAGCAATTATTTGCACATTTTCTGGAGTTTTAGAATTATATTTGACCACCTAGTACAAGTCAGTGACTCTATTTTCTACTGTAACTGAACGATCCCAGGCACCATCTAACATGGAGCCTTGCTGGAGACGTGAGGAGACCAGATGGAGTAACAGCAATTTTGGTGATCATTGCAGAAGCTCTGACTGGAAAGGGTGGTGGGGAGAGAAAGCACTTGTGCTTGGACACATGTACCAAATTAAACTATGTGACCCTTCCTTTGCAATACGCCAGGTAGCAACGCAAGAGGCACCACAATGTGCTGGAGAAGGTACTCATTAAGATCAATTAAAAATAGGGCTGCCCTTATGACATGCTAGGAACTCAAACATGACATTGAAAGCATAACTTGACTGGCCTGGGGCTAGGACAAGACACACTGCCTGGTAAAAAGCTCTATGAGAAACCAAGCTGGGGCTCATCATAAGCGGGTGAGCTCATGGCACCCACCTCACCATGGCCTTCATATCTGCAGAGGTAACAAGACAGAAAACAGAGTTGGCCTGAGTCACAAACCACAACACCAACAATAATTTGACACCCTGGAGGGAAGGGATGCCCTCCAGAGGGACCTTGACACACTTGAGAAGAGGGCTGATGTGAATCTCATGAAATTCAGCAAAGCAAAGTGTGAGGTCCTGCACATGGATTGTGGCAATCCCAGACACACTTACATGTTGGGTGGAGAAATGACAGAGAGCCACACCCTGGAGAAAGACTTAGGTGTGATGGCTGATGAAAAACTCAACAGGAGCTGGCAGTGCGCACTTGTAGTCCAGAAAACCAATGGAGTCCTGAGCTGCATTAAAAGCAGTGTTAGGGAGGTGATTTTCCCCCTCTCCTCTGCTCTGCTCTGCTCTGCTCTGCTCTGCTCTGGTGAGATCTCACCTGCAGTACTCTGTACAGTTATGGTGTCCCCAGCTTGAGGAGGACATGAAAGTTTTGAAGCAAGTCTAGACTAGAGCATCTCCCCTATGTTATAAATGGAAATCTGTATGTCCAATTCAACAAACCACAAAGTTAAATTTTAGCAGCAATTTTAATTGAGATGAAATAATTGAGATGAAATACAATATTAAGTTTGGCAGTGATTAATTGAGTATAATCTAGGTTTGGATAAAGCATAAGCAAAACCGATCAGGGTGCAAGCCCAACCAGAGTATGGGGCGGGTTTCTCACCCTACCTTATGTACAAAGCAGGATTACCTCAAACAAAACTTATATATGATATGCTGATACATATTCATCAATATTTCCAGTAAATCTCCTCCTGTTTTCAATTCCAAAAATCTGTGTCACTATTCTTCATGGTGCATGCTTAATTTGTTGCTAGGGGGTCTTCTGCCTTCTTTCAGTGGTCTTCGGGATGAAGGCTCCTTATCCTTGTCACTGTCCTTTGAACAACCCCACCAATTGC
The DNA here is from genome assembly GCA_910950805.1 of Acrocephalus scirpaceus scirpaceus. Classification (NCBI taxonomy): domain Eukaryota; kingdom Metazoa; phylum Chordata; class Aves; order Passeriformes; family Sylviidae; genus Acrocephalus; species Acrocephalus scirpaceus. Next base: position 74,184,194 of record OU383775.1, read on the forward strand.
ACATGCATACTAAGCATTGTGTCATATAACTAAGCATTGTTCCAAAAACAAGGCCTATTAAAAGCACAACTTAGGTTCCATACCTGGACTAATCCCAAATTTGTCCATTTCAAGGCCAATCCTCCAATTTTAGATCTTTACTTATCTCACTACTACATCCTGTATCTTATTTTTCCATGTAACATCTGCAAAAGGGGCCCATTTGTTCTGTAACATTACTTATACTTTTCCCTTTTTACTTTATAACAATTATTTTCTAAAATATTGATATAATTACAATTTAATTAACACGAATCACATCCATTTATAACACCTACGAACGCTGGACAAGTTGGGGTAGTTCAGCCTGGAGAAGAGATGGTTTTGTGGAGACCTCATGGCAACCTTCCAGTATCTGAAGGGGCTGACACAGAAGCTGGAGAGCCTCTGCATCTGCCATTGTTGTGATAGGACAAGGAGTAATGGGTACAAACTGAAGGAGGGGAAATTTATGTTAGACATTAGGAAGAAATTCTTAACTGTGAGGATGGTGAGACGCTGGAACAGGTTGCCCAGCAAAACTGCGGATGCCCCATCCCCGGCATTGTTCAAGGCCAGGCTGGATGGAGCTTTGAGCAACCTGGTCTAGTGCTAGGGGTCCCTACCCATGGCAGTGGGGCTGGGGCTAGGTGATCTTTAAGGGCCCTTCAACCCTTACAATTCCAAGGCTCTCCTATCCCACACCAGACCCTCCGCGCTCGCTGCTCGCTGGAGCCGCGCGGTCCCGCCCCACTCCGGGGCTCGGGCAGGCGCAGCCGGCGGCCCCGCCCCCGCCGCGCCGCTTCCCCCGGTTCCCGCCCCCGCCGCCCTCCGTGCGCGGTGCTTCCGGCGGCGCCCGGCGCGGCGGCGGCTCCGGCGGCCCGGGCGGCTCCGCCCTCCGGACGGGGTAGGGTGGCGGCGGCGGCGGCGGCGGCGGCGGCGGGGGGGCCGCAGCGCCGGGCCCTGCAGCAGCCCCGGTGCGGGGCCGGCCCTGCGCGGCGGGTGCGGGCGGCCGCGGGTGTGCGCTCCCCGTCCGCCCGCCCAGGGGAGGCTGGCGGGGCCGGGCCGGGCCGGGCCGGGCCGGTGCTGCTGTCGGGGAGGGGACGCGGAAGGCAGCGGCGGCACCGGGCAGTGCCGCCCGCATCTGCCCGCCGCTGTCCCTGGGCCTCGGCGGGAGCTGCACCCCGGGGAAGGGAACTGCCCCCCTGGGGAAGGGAACTGCCCCTGCCGGTAGAGAGCGCGGGTTCCCAAGGAGTGGGAGCGGGTAGGAATGGGATGGAGCAGGGAGGAGGGGAGGAACAGTGCTGGGGCCAGACAAAGCGGGCAGGGCTGGGCACGGGTTGTGCTCCTCTCCCCTGCGGGTCCTCCGCCGCTGCACGGTTCCTGCGGTGTCACACGCTTACACGGCTTCACTCAGTTGCTCGATCACAACACAGCAGAAAGCAGGATAGGAGCTGAACTAGCGATACTGTTTTATTTTTTAGGTGTGTACTTTGGGGTGCTTCACTTCTTGTGGATTGTTATTTGCTACCAGTGCAGGCTGACAAATGGACATCAATTGGATGTGAACGGGCATGATTAGGACTAAAGAACAGTCTCGAAGCTGTGCCAGGGGAGATTTAGGTTGGCCATGAGGAAGAATTTCTTCACAGAAGGGGTGACTAGACACTGGGATGGGCTGCTCAGGGAGGTGATGGAGTCGCTATCCTTGGAAGTGTTTAAGGAAACGTGGCACTTAGTGCCATGGTCTAGAAGACATAGTGGTTTTAGGTCATAGGTTGAACTTGATGATCTCGGAGGCCTTTTCTAACCCAATTGATTCAGTAATGCTGTGGCAGTGGGAGATAACAACTACATGGCCTAATAGCTGCGATCTGTGCAGTGAGGAAGCAGCTGACCAGCAAGTAAATGCTCTACAGAGTATGCCTGAATGAAGAGGCAGTATGATATCTCAAGAGAAAAGTGAAAAGACAAATAAGACAAATGCACACAAATTCTTTTTTAAAAGTAGTGTGAGGAATTTTTTTTTTTTTTTGACATGTAGAGGAGAGTTTCACCACCACTGGAAAGGTAGTTGGTCAGAATGAAGTGGTATAATGCTGGTAACTTTAGGCTGCTAATAGTAAGGGCTACCTGATGATTTACTCGTGTTGAGAAACAATTTCTGTTATCTGGAAAAGCCGCCTCTGTAAGAGAGGGTGGACACTTTGAGTGTGTAGTAAGTGCTGAAGGAACTTTTGTCTCCATTGTATCTCTGTGCTAAACCACATGATGAGTCTGGTCCTGGCAGGAACGCAGTCAGTGAAGTAATCCAAAATTCTTGGATTTTGCATGTTTCGGTGCTCATGAAGGCAACACAAGATTTTAGATAGATAAAATTGCCATATATTCCATTTTTTTTTCAAACAGTAAAATTGTAAGTAAGAAATGTGGAAAATGGCTCGTTTTAGAGCCAGAATATATTATGGGAAGAAACACAGCAAATGGGACCTGAGTTTAAAGTATACTGTAAGAGCTTACTAATTTTTACTTAATAATAGCTTCTAGTTTCAACAAGTTGAGAGTAGATGTTGGTATAATCTAAGTAATTAACAGCAAGAGATGCTAACCTGTGGTAAAAGTACTGTTTTAGACTGTAATGTAAGGATCCAGTATTCCCTCTGTGAATTAGTGTACAAAGATAATTAAGAGGTTTCCCATTTACTGTCTTTTATCTAAGGCACACATATTAAATTGCATTAATCTTTCTTCAGAGATCACACAATCCATTGTTTTTGTCATTTATACATTCTTTGTAATTTGTCGGTGTTGCTGTTTCTTTTATAGTCAAATGAAAGAAAACTGCTCACTACTCCCAAATGTGAGATTAGCAAAGCTGGTGTAAACAGGAATTATTACTTCACTGGCTTTAAAAATCAAACCTGGTGTTTGCATGACTTGCATGTACAACATTTGCTTCTCTTGAAATAGTATGAGCTCTTGCCTATCATGCACTTTTCCATGGATGGCTCAGGGACGAAGTGTGCCATATTTCTTTTTTTTTTTCCCCCTAAATCTGGTATCTGTTACTTGTTATGTTTTCACACACATCCTTCATTTCACAGCCCCTTGAAATCTCAAGTATTTTTCTGTGTGCTTCCCACCTTTTCTCAGCAGTCTGGTTGGTGAATAACTGTCCTGTTTCTGCTTGTATGGGATAAAATTGTGGTTGTTGAGGAGTTGCATTTGCCAAAATAACCAAAAGGAATAGGTAGAATCATAGAATATCCTCAGTTGCAAGGGGCCCATCAAGATCATCGAGTCCAATTTCTGACCCTGCACAGGACAGTGCAACAATCACAGTGTGTGCCTGAGAGCATTGTCCGAATGCTTCTTGAATTCGGACAGGATTGGTGCTGTCACCACTTCCCTGGAGAGCCTGCTCCAGTGTCCAACCATCCTCTGGATAAAAAACATTTTCCTCATACCCAGCCTAAACCTGCCCTGACTCAGCTTCATGCTGTTTTTTCAAGTACAGTAATCATTAATTGGATGGGTTGCTTCAAAGCTGGAAAACAGATTGGTATACAAAAACTTGCTGTAAAAAGAGGCATAATAGACTGAAGAGATCTAGTGCTTTTGAATACTTTTACTTAATTAGTGCCTTTTCCCCTGAAATCTACAGAAGCTGTAAGACATTTTACTTTACCAAGGTTTGCTGTGCTTGGAAAAAGGAAATAGTGAATATACAGTCTTAGAAGCCGTTCTGTATGTATAGCACAAAGAGAAGAAGAGTTATTCAAATTAGAAAAAGGGAGTTTGCCCATATAATTGAAATAGTTATAAATTAAATAATAGTCTGGGGGGGAGATACTGTAAATAATATGATGGACTCTAATGTATTTTGAAAGAAAATATCTCTTAAAAAAGTTTGATTCCAAATCTAGTTCAGAGTGGTTTTCTGGAGGCCTGTCTGTCTTGTAAAAGTAGAGGTAACATTTTTGTAGCCCTTTGAGCTGGTCCAACTTGGGGCCTGTGCAGTCTTGCTCCCCCCTCAAGCTAGCACTGACACAAGATGGTTTGGGGAGAAGAACAGACTAAAAACTACATGTGCTTGCAGGAGTGTTTCATGTCTGGCTGAGCAAGCCCCAGGACTCATCTGGCTCCCCAGCAGTGCTGGCTGGAAAGGCATCTGTGAAGCAGAGAGGGATGGGCTACATGGCAAACGAGACGGGAGGACAGGGCTCATGCAACCCCAGAGAGCAGCTGGGAATTGGATCCGGCCTCAAAGTGCAAAATGGGCACATAGGCATAGGACAGCAGCTCACAATGTAATTGTGTGTTAGTAGCATATTGTTTTTTGTTTCTAACCAAATTGTTGGCACCTTCTGTGCTAGTCTCTGGTGGCCCCTGAAAATTCTGGTATTTAATACTACTATTTCAGTCCATTTAATGCAATTGACAGGAAATAAAAATGATAGAAACAAAAGATGTAGAAGGCTGCTGCTTGGAATGAGGATAAAAAGACACACTTACAAGAAACCTTTATTAGGCTTTAGTTTGGTATAATTATGCCTGTACCAAAAAAAAAAATTAATAATATACAACAGGCCAAAGACCCAGCCAGACATCGGAAGGCATAGTTGCATGGGCCTAAGTGAATCTCTTTAAAATAATCAAGAAATTTGAGGGAGGGGGGAGCTTTCAACATAAACTTTGCATGTATATGAGCTGTTTATCTTGATGCTTTGCATAGATCTGGGTCTGCATTTTTACCTTTTTGCAAAGTAAAATCCTTTTAATTAGAAATCAGCTTGACTTCTGTAGTTCCTGAAAAAATCACTTTGTATCATCTGGCCCTACTGATCTGTATTTAATGTAATTCTTTCACTAGCTTATTATCCTTTAACCTCTGAAGCAATTTTTCATTTGTCTTTTAACTCCACACAATTCTTGATACTTCTTTTAAAATGCCAGAAGAATTCCTGTTTGTGTTGTAGTCCTAATGGTTATTTAATCCTTCTTTTATAATAGTTTTGTCTTACTTATTATAAACTACTATATCTGATATTGTTCTTAATTGTTTAAAACTAATTTGCCTCCACTTCTGTTGTTTAGACTAATAAGTTTTCATGAAAGCTTTCTGTTCCTTCCTACTTACTTTTGACCCTATTGACCAATGCCAGCCAAAATTGACGAAGTTGTGTCAGTGTCAAGGGTTTCAAATTTTTACAAGTTTTATGAAATCATCAAGTTGCTAGACAGAGAATGGCCCAAATTAACATTACTTCTAATGCAAAATCTGCAGCATGATTTCAGGTTATTTCCTCTGTTAGACCTGGCTTAAACTGGCCAGCTAGCTGATGTACAGCTCTGAACCGTTGGATGGTTTTGCTGCTCTTGGACAAGCTTAGATAAGGAGCACAGCTGGGTTTTACAGCAGCGCCACAAGAGCTGCAGGCTGTGGCCAGAGGCAGCCTGGAGTTTGCAGTGCAGATGTGAAGTTGTGTAGGTTGTGTATGTGTGATAAAGTGATTCCCACCTGATCTTGAAGTACCACAGCTGAATGATTCTTAAAATTGAGATCTGTAAAGCCTTAATTTCCATGGAGCAGCCTTCAGTTCATGGTAATCAGCAAAATTTTGAGTTTGAAGGTGGTGTATATGCTGATCTAGCCATGATTCCAGAGCTTGATAGCAGAATGTTCGTTGAAGTTTAATGTCTGTTGGCATATTCTTTAAATAAATCTTTTTTTTTAAGAGGAGAAAAATCCAGAAGGAGAATGTATTTGTAATCTTTACTTACATCTTACATCAAAGCATCTCTACTTTGAAAAAATAACAATTTTCAGTTTGGAGTTGTTTCTTTTTTTTTTTCTTTTTTTTCTATTTTTTCTTTTTTTTCTTTTAAGTAGGAGATGTTCAGGGTTGTGCTACTTTTTTTTTTTTTCCCCCAATGTGTTTTCTGAAAGGTGGCTCAGACTGTGTGTGGGAAATGTGACATTATTGGTTGTTGGTGTTCCAGGGGAGCTTGAAGTAAGTCCAGCGTATTGTCCAATGCATTCCCTTCTGCACTGAGTATCAGGAGTAATTCATGTTGTTGACAGCTACATCAACAGGTGAAACTAAACAAAAAGCCAATAATAGAAGAGGGAAGAAAGTGAGAGTTGAGCACTTCATTAGTAAACTTTCTTTCTGTCATGAGTAAAATGGGCAAATAGTGTGGCCTGTCCTTATCTGTTACCACAAATGCCTTCTTGCTGGAAACGTTCATGCAAAATAGAACTGTTTGTACATCTCTGTGTTTGTGAGTATGGGAATAAGCAACTGACCCAAAAAACATACACTGTGGATCTGTGTAGAAACTTCAAAAAGTTTGCATTTGTTTAATTATTCACCCTACTTTAAACTGATGCTTCCAAAAATGCTGTAGTAGGGTCTCACTTGTGCCCACTGCAAACATTAAATATGTCTGCCTGGCAGTGTGAAGCATCATGTTAGTTTTTACTTGAGGTGTCTTCTGCAATAGAAGGGTCACATCTGTTGGTTCAGAGATTACCACAATATGTATCCTGTAGTAAACTAGGTGGCAACTCCAGCACAGGCTGTTGAGGAAACATTTATTCTATTTTGAGACATGCTTAGTCATCCCTGTTTTGGCCTCGAACGGGTTACAGGCGTTACTCCTTATTATCTCTTAGTAAAGCTGATGGACAAGTTAATGAGAAGGCCACTTTGTGAGAAACAGTTTGTGGTGCTGGAGGATGTGCATTCATAGCCTGAGTGTGTTGTGTAGTGCCAGCAGAAATCGGAGAATACACAGCACATTTCGTTGTGTGTTGGTAAAACTCACAGTTTACATCACACAGGTATGGAGCAGCTGCTCAATATGGGACAAGCATATGTAAGAGGATCTTTATTAGTAGGGAATATGATACAGCCTTCCTGTGTCCTGTAGAGAACATTCAGCTATAAATGTTTCTTCACTGTTGTAAATGGAAAACTTTAGTAAAGTAACTTACCTTTAGTTTAGCTTTTTCTAATTGTTAAACCTGCTTATTTAATTGTTTTACTTGTGTTGGTGTAGGCAGTGTAAAAGACATTGGTATCCTTAATTAATAGTATATTTTGTATTGGGTTTTTTTAGTATGCAAATCTAGTACATTTTGTGTTTAACTGAATCATCACTTTAATGAAAATATTTTCTCTTGTCAGAATTAAAATGCTTTCTATGGGGACTTCGGCTTCTGATGCCAGGACTCTTTTGAAGACCTTGTTTGTTGCATGGTTTAAAGGAAGATGATGTTGTTAGTGAATTCTGAGCATCCTTCAGGAGGCTGGTGACCCTTGTGTCGTTGGTATGTCGTGGACAACATCAAACGGTAAAGGCGGTATTTTTGTGACTCTGTTTTAGATTAGTGCTCTGATAGAGGAAGCAGTAGGTAAAGTTTAGATTAACAGCCCAAAAGCTCATTCTTTCCACTCTTAAAACCATTTACACTGTTTTTTTAAGAAAGTAAAACCATTCACAATGATTTTAAGAAGCTATATCTTCACAATGGGAAGATGTATCTTCAGATATGTTTTGTTTACAAAAGTTGTTTACAGCATGTTCCAAATTTCATTTCATTAATTCATTTCCCTGAGTCAGTGCAATTTAAAGATAGTGCTTATTTTGACCACGACAAGTTTTTTGTTGCCTGAGGGCTGGTTTTGGCTAATATTTCTTCATAGTCTTCTCTTTTTTTTTAAACAAAAAAAAAAGGGGAAGTAAGGTAAAAAGTAAATGGGAAGCCACACTAATAGCTGTCAACTAAACAATTGTCTTACAATAAAATACAATAATTTATTAATCTTTTAGTAGCAGTACTTTGTTTAAGACGATATTCAAAACAACTCAATTTGATTTCTAAGAATGCTGTATTTGCTCACTGTGTTTATTCATTCTGTTTTATCAGCTCTTTTTCAAAATACCACAGTTAATGCAATTTATGAAGGACTTCTGACTTTTTGCATCTTCCTAAGTCCAATCTAGATGTCACCAGTGTTTCCCATGTTAACAGTTCTGAGCATGTTTTACTACATGTGCCTTCGGCGCCGAGCTAGGACAGCGACGAGAGGAGAAATGAACAGTCGGAGGGCTATTGAATCGAACACCCGAGCCTTACCTATCAATGTTGAAATAGTTCAGTATGCCAAAGAAGTGTTGGATTTCAGCTCTCACTATGGTAGTGAAAACAGCATGTCATATACCATGTGGAATTTGGCGGGTATTCCCAACGTGTACCCTAGCTCTGGTGACTTTACCCAGACTGCTGTCTTTCGAACTTACGGCACCTGGTGGGATCGTTGCCCGAGTGCTCGGCTGCCTTTCACGAGGACACCATCCACCTTCTGTAGCCAAGACTATGTGGAGCTTGCTTTTGAAGAACCAGTTTATCCCACTGCAGTGCACATTCTGGAAACCTATCATCCTGGAGCTGTAGTCAGGATTTTGGCGTGCTCTGCAAATCCTTACTCACAAAATCCACCAGCTGAAGTAAGGTAATTTTTTTCTTCTTTATGCTTTCCTGTAAGATGTTAAATGCTACAAATAGGACAGTGTACTGAACTTTACTTCCAAGTATTTATTGGTTTTGTATCTGAGCCACTAAAACTTTCTTTATTTCTTCATGTTTTTAAAACTGTGATGGCTCGTTTTGATAGCAACTTCAGAGATGTGGACGTTTTGTAGGAATTAATGCATCTCCTAATATCAAATTTAATTTGTGTAATGATAGTTTTGGTGTTAGAATTTTTATGGGCAAAAATTACTATGTCTGTATAAAACACTACTTTTGAAATGGTAGGACCTCTTCCTCCAGTAGGAGGAGGAAATTGTGTAAAAGAGGATGAGGATTCATGGCTGCTGTATCATTCTGCTTCAAGTAGCCATGGACTCTTTTCTTCTTTGCATGCTTTAGATTGCATGTACAGTACAATCAGGCACTGTAACTATTCATATGGAAATGAAGCTGAAACCAGAGACACAGAACAGTCAGACAAAAGGTGATGCCATTTGTCTGATCTTTATTTTTGGTCTGGTCAGGGGGTGTGAGCTGCCCTTGTTTTTACACTCACTTCAGCTAAAAGAAGCAGATTTGATCCTGTTGGTTTTCCTTATATTAGGAAGTCTTGATGAAACTCCAGTTGCAGGATCAAGACTGTGGTAAGGGAGTGGTAAAGTAATAAAGAAAAGCACTGTTGAGCAAGGTGAGAAGCTGTTAGTGAAGAGGTGAGGAAATAGGAATGGAAGGAGAAATTGAACAGGTCAAAGCACGTAGTGGGCAAAAACGTTGGGAATAGCCATCAGTATATGCAACTGAAGTATTCAATATCAAAAAGAGATTAAATGATACCGAAGATATAAAGGAAGGGAGAGCTGATAGAAGAAATACTTAACAAAATGTGTCCTGTAAAGATTAGTATGCCAGCAAATCCTATATTGCAGTGATATACACACTTTGGTGGTATAAGCAGTGCTAGCATGGATGTTGGGTGATTTTTTACTGACTTCCTTTTACAGATGCTGCCAAAAAGCATATTTTTAGATCTAACTTATTATCCCTTGCTTCCCAATACTAGGCCATTGATGTTCATTCAAAAACCCTTGGAAAATCTGGTGTCGTGGTTTATATTCAAAATTCCCAGTTTATATATTTTGTATGATTCTGTCATCTACAGTGGTTAAATGCAATTGCTTGTTTTACAGGTCTAATGGGAATATGTTGTATAACTCTAAAGTAAACATCTGAATTCAAGGAAAAGTGATAGGTCAAAGTAATAAAAATAGGGCACCTAACTTGAGAGGTATCAGTGCTTTTGGCACTGTAATACAGAACTTATTTACAGAATGATATGTGAAGGCAGCTTTAAGGCTTTCAAATTCAGAACCTAATGTGAAATGACTTCTTGGCAATTACTGTGTGAACTTCCATTTTACTTTTTTATTTTATGATCTAGATTTTATTTCTTTATGGTGGAGCACAGAATGGAGGAAAGCTCAAAAATATTTAACTGAAAGACCTGTTTGATTAGGTACAGCAAAAAAAAAAAAAAAGAAAATTTTACAGATAGCTAAAAGGAGATGGAAGTGAAAATACTAATATAAAACTTTGGGATATGTGCTTTATGACTTCTCTTGAGGTGTGGTCAGAGTGAGAGCTCAGATGCTCTTCTTCCTAACAGAAGATGAAGTTTCCGTAGGATCTTACTTTTTAATTTGTAGGCAAGAATACCCTGTCCTGCCTGCATAGGTTAACATTTCCATTTGGAAAAAGGTTGTCTCAGGCATCTGTGGAAGGAGTTGTCCGTGCTGCCTCTTCAATACTTGTTGGTCTTGATGCTAGAGGAGTGTTAGAGAGACCCTTTTTTTGTGTTTGCTTACCTTTCCTCAGCAGGACTTGTCTGTTCGGAGCTGCTTATTTGGTTTGTCTCTTTTCTTCTAAAGGAGGCAAATGACTTATGTATGTATGGTGTCTTGAAGGGAAAATGAAGGAACCTTTTCTCCACATGAGGGTCACAATGATTTTTTCTCTGTTGATTTGTTCACCTTTATGAGGGGAATTTGAAGAGTTGCAAGAGTGCAGTCTCTTTTCTGCTTCAGTTCTTGGTCTCTTGTTTTTACTTCTAAAAATTCTCTGAGATATCAGCTAACAATTCTCTTTTTGAAGATGGAATGCTGCTGTAATCTCAGGTGATTCCTTGTTTAACTGATGTTTTGGTCTTGAAGCACTGCCATACTATTTTCTTCTGTTAAAAAAGGCCATGACCTACTTACTCAAAAGGCGCTTAGAACCTTGTTTTCCTCTTCTGACTATTTTCAAACTTGGTTTTTTGATGCTTGGTTTATTACCAATGAAACTTTTCAATGCTGCTTTGTTTCATCACTGAGGCTGTATCTGTTTCTAAACACCAGTGTGGGAAGGGCAGGTCATTAGGAAAGTTCTTTTTCACCAGATCCTACTTTCAATATACAAAGAAGTCTAAACTATCAGTGAAGTCAAAACTGCTGAGAGGAAAAAGTCTGTTCAGACCTGCTTAAATACTATGTTTAGTGGATTATACTGCTCCAACTAGGTAATATTTTTTCTTTTTGGTTAGTATTTAAAACATCAGCTCATTGAAAACTTTGCTGTATACAAAAATTCCTAGGCTACAAAAGAGGAGCTAGTATATCACAGTTCTTGCTCAAGAGAATTCTATATATTTTTGTTAAACAATGACTAACACCCACATACTTGGTCAATATATTACTCACTTTATGCTTCAGTTGCATGAAAGAACAGCTCATGCAGGTGTTCAGAAAATGGTCTTCGGTCATGTTCCTCTGTTGCTGGTGCACTGAGTACTCCTATCGCAGCTTTGTGTGCTGCTGTCTCAGGTGAGCTTTATTCAGTGTCTTTAGAGGTGGGGTCAGATCTCATGGAATGGGAATAAGCATTTACTTCTCAGAGGGTATGTAATTGTTTCTAAATAATCCTCATGTTTTGAACATGACAGTTAGTTTGAAGTTTTTTTCATTATGGTTTGTTTAACCAGCATCCAACAACTGAAGGATTCTCTGTCCTCTCATGTCTTTTGCTGCTTTAAATACAGAAGACATTACATCACTTTTCTACACATAAAACAATTTTTAAAAATCATAAATGTCAGAGAAACTGCTGTTCTAACACATGGAAACCTTTTGTGCATTTTATTTGTATCTCTCATACCTTGACTGGTGAGAAGTGTAGGTAATTCCTTAACTATACTAACATTCCTTGTACAGATTTGTTACATGAATTACCTGAGTGCAGAAAACCCAAGAAAAAAATGAATAGTCTGAGATTAGGGAAATGTAACATAAAAGTCTCAGTTTTTACGTGGTAAAGAAATCAATCCCTATTTTTGATTGTGTTGTGTTATGATTATTATACTAGTGTGGCCCTGGGACTTTGTACTGTAGTACACAGTTTGTGTTTGTAAGGTTTGGTGACAATGCTGAGTTGTCACCAAGCTTCAGCCAGTGAAAGAAGCAGAGCTCGACACGCATGTGGTGGAGACAAATGCAGCCTGAGCTGAACCCAACCAAGAGAGTTTTCTTTGTTTTTCATAATGTACTAGATTGATGGGTAAGATACAGCTAGCTTCTGTGATGAGAATAATGGTTCCGTTCCCGTTCTTTTTCCTCCGTTTATACCCAGAAGGCTTACTCTTGATGGTTCCCTAATGACTTCTTCAGTGTCAGCCCTTTTGATACATTTTGATATTCTTAATAGTTACTTCTTGTTAGTCTTTGTTTAAATGTGAGTTATCAAGTCAAAATTTTTTTCAGAAGTTTTCCAACTTTTTCCTTTTACAAAAATAACTTCAGTTTTTAATAGTGTGATAAGTTTTAAGTTTGGAATATGAAACAAAAAATTGGCCCCTAGTCTCCTGTTACGGTCTTTTAAAATTTATTTTGGCTATTTTTTTATATCATATATGTTATAGTGATAGTGTATATTCATGTGCTTTTATAAAAGCTCAAAATCAGGGATTCCTAACTAGTCTGGAATCTATGGCTGTACTTAGGGTGGTATTTCATAGCATATGTCTTTCCTGCTATGCAGTGATTGCTTCTTCAATAATTAGAGATTATTTTTTCTTTTTTTCTACAGGTAAAGTCTGACACTTAGTAGGTTTTTTTTGCACAGATGAGATACTGTGATCATTTGTCTGGGACCACTTCCATTCTGCCTTGTGTATTCCTGTTGTTTATTTCTATTTCATTTGTTTAATTTCATGTCATTTAGAATTTTGCTAGAAAATAGAGCATGGCTCAGTATTTCCAGGCTTAACTGTGTTTGCTGTATGCAGAATTGCTTCCTGTTTCTGAAAGTCTTAAAGCCTGTAGAGACAGAAGCTGCTACAAACCAGAGGAGCAGACTAATGAAGATGGACAATATAAAAGGCTCCCTCGGCTTCCAATGGGAAATTTATTGTATTTAAGCAGCCTGGACAGGGATCAAAAGATTTGATGGAACCTCTACCTCCTCCCCCCCCCCCAACCTTTTTAAAGAAAGGGAATGAAACCAGAAAGGCAGTGTACCGAGTGTAAAATATCATGAGTTCTTACTTGTAGAGAGTGGCATTCAGATGGTTCTTTCACTCTACCTTTTATTCCCTGAGAATCTCAGATGAAAACACCCAGAACACTGCTGATACCATCAACACATTAGAGTGTGATAAGGAACCTTCGGGCCTGTATCTCACCTATGAGTAACACACAAGTTTTAGACATTTGCATCCTTACTTAAAAGTTGTTTTGACATCTTCAGGCAAACAGCTTTTTCTTGTTCAGGTGCCTGTCACAGAAAAATGAATTCTGGGTTCGTGGAATACAGTCGTTTTTGAGAAACTCCTAAAAAGCTTATGTAGACAGAGCATGTAGAAGTACCTTTTGCTATTTTAAATGTCCTGAGCATTCTTGAGTCCTGTCTGCTATTTCTGGTATTTCAGAATTGAACTCTAGGTAGAAATGAAAATTTGCTTTGTATTTTCCCATAATAATTAGACTGCTGTGAACTCTACTTATCAGCTTAATCTGAATGATTCTTAAATTGTGCTCATGATCTTCACAGTCTTCCCTGCCTTTTGTGTTTACGAGCTCACTGCTGAGGTCAGGGGTACACTTTCCAGGTTGGTTTGAACTAGTCTGCTGAAGCATCCCTGGCATGTTTGCAGGCAGGAGATGTTTTCGTGTAGGTCATCTACACAGTTTTTGCTGTGCAGTTGCTTGGCTAAGAGCAGCATGTAATTATAATTGCTGCATAAGTTGCGTTTTCATCAAAGGTGTGGTTATATTCTCTGAGATTCCTTATGTTCTCCTTGTTGGTCTATCTGGAACTCTCCCTTCTATTGGCTTTTAACTCAGCTATTAGTTTCTTGACGCAAGGCATTTATTGGATTGCTTGTAGTGCTTTTTTTACTTATACACCTGTCTCAATTTGACAATACAAGAAACCTCAGCAATTGCAAGCAAAGTTTAATCTTGTATTGCTGGAGAGAAATCTGATTACTTTTCCTAGAAGCCCCTTTTCCAAAGATTCTTTCCTATTACATATATTTCTTTAGAAGTAACCAGGTCAGCTCAGGTATCATCTTAACCATTAAAAACCCTTCCAACAGCATTAGGTCAACAAAAAATTAGGCAAGCTTTAAATATGTGCTATCATTTGACACAGACCTTACAAGTATGATTCTCAGCCTAGAAATCACCAGACTGTATTTTCCTTCATGGTGAAGGTAGAGGAATGGGATTTTTTATTTTTTTTATTTTTTACTACATAGGTGCATGGAGTCTTTAGTATCAGAGAATATTGAGTTCCTGTCTGTCTTCATGAGACAGAGAGAAATTTAATGGGAAAACTGAGTCCATGACTGAATGGCTGAATGGAGGAACTCACTTAATGTCCTCCTGTATTTCAATCACTAGAGAAAATAATACAGATGTTGCTGACTCTTATTCAGGCTTTGCCTGGCGCTCCTTGCTGAAAAGACTGAGGCTTTCTAGCACATTGCTGATGAAACCTTCTCATCAAAGCATTCTCATTGTGACATCTTTGATCAGCTGGTACTATATATCTGCAAGACTGGAGGACAAACAATGTACTAACCAAATTCATTTGATTCTACTTCATTTTTAGCTAGAGAGCAGAAATCCTTTGACTTCTTTAAAGGTATTTATTTGGATTCAGTTTCTCTTTGTTTTGGGTTAAATAGTTTATTTAGCATTGTAAGCTTGAAACAGACGCAGGCAGCCTTCACAGGGAAACCAATTTTGATACATATCCTCAAACCAGGACTGACTGTAAAAATGCCTTTCTTGTGAAGGATTTTTAAGAGGATTTCTACAACAAAAGAATGTTTCAGAATAGAAGAATGAAATTCTTGCTGAAGCCTCTTGGAAATTTAGATTTTTTTGATCCTGATGTGAATTCTTCACTCCCATTCTGATTACATGCAGCCTGTTAAAATATCACAGTGATAATCCTAGAAGAAGATACCACTTCCACTTGTAGTAATGGGTTAAGAGCATGGGAAGGATTTACCAGTCCTGATTCAGAGCAATTGCTATTGCTTGCTCTTGTGTATGGTGTCACCAAGGCAGAGGGACATCATCAAGTCTATCACCTGATAGACTTAAGGTTTTCTAGGTAAATCAAGAGCTAATTCCTTTGAATTTGGTGGGCTGTTGATGAAAAGTAAACAGTATGACAAGGACAGTGGAAAGTTGTCCCTGGTTTTGTTGTTCATCAACATTTGGTATGCAATGTGGAGCTTCACAAGATTGTGAAGATTGTGTCTTCCATTTTCTCTAGTTTATCACAAAGACTGGAAATGGGCTACTGCTTGCTGGAGCTGGTTATTCTACTGCAATTTGATGAGCCCAGATCTCCAGATGCATTATTTTTTTCCAGAGCTCTGCTGCTGCTAGATAATCCTCTCTCCAGGGTCCAAAAGGAGAAGTCAATAACAGACACATTCTGCTAAAGGTTGATGGTCCAATGTGTGTTAGATTAGTGAAAAAATAGCCTTGAGTTTCCCTAAGGGAACTTTGAGTGGGTACATGGAAGTGTCTAAGCAAAATGTCAGATGGTGATCTGGATGTGTTCAAGGAAGGTCATGTGCCTTGCCAGCACTAAGTATTTGCTTAGAGAATCGACCTATGTGAGAGGATGTGACAGTGGGACTACAGCTGTTACTTTGCCGTGAGTTAACATTCATTTTGTAAATTAATGAAATCTTTTCTTAATACAATGTCTCTCTTATGAAAACTGTTAATTTTAGGGTAGAGCTGTCCACTCACCTGTGTTAGTACTTTGATGTGCCATATGCTCTCTACTCTTGTATGTTTGTTCTTAGTTCATGGGTTTTTTTGGTGGTTTTTTTTTCCTTTGGACATACGAGTTCTGCAAGTCTCCCATTCTATTATAAGGTACTTGGAGAGCAGCATAATGTAGGATAGGAAAATATATCTGTGCATACCTGAAAATGTCCATTGTGAAATGGAAGTTTCAGCCGGTATGGATTAATTTTCTTAATTTTCCTACTAGCAAATATCAAACTTCTAAACCTTATTTATGCTGTGTACAATGTTTTAATAAAAATCCCTGCATTTATTTTGCTTTCTGTTACAGTGCAAAGAGTTTAAGCATTTGGTTTTGAAAGTAAAACATGATTGATTTATTTTCTAATTAATATTTCCCCTCTTATCCCCACAAGTGTTCTGTGGTAGGTACCAGTGTTAAGCAATACTTGTAAGTTCAAAGAAGTGGTGTCTGGTAGGGAAATCCAAGATGCTGAGGTACTGGGGAGCAGATAGAGTGTTTCTGATATTCATGTGACAGGACAAGAAATCTGAAGCTGGGACTGGAGTGATCAGAAATGGATGGCAGACAAGTGGAAGTGTCTGGATTAGTATTGAGGTAAGCATATTGTCAAAGGGAGTAGCAGTAGTAACTGCTGGAAGCTTTCTTCTTAAGGAGTTAATGAGACTTGAGGGAAGAAAAACATGGACATAAGTGAAGGATCTCCGTTCACTGAGTGAGGACCCATGCAGATAAAAAAGAGCATGTTTCTGTTTTCAGGCCTTTAGGGAAGTTTGGGAGTGCTGAGGATCTAAGGAATGTAAGACTTGGTTCCTCCAGATTACTCAGTTGGCAGCAGGTTTCTCTGTCACTTACTGGAGGAGATTTTGAGTCTGTATGTGAAAGTAAGGATGTATCTATGGTAGTTTTGTGCATGCCCTGAACTTCTGTCTGTCAGTGGACCAAAGAGGAGAAAGGCTTTTCAGTTCAGCAGTTTGGAAATTCTGATGCCTTTTGCAAAGGACCCTTTCAAAAATGACTTGAAGTTTCTACTTTCTTTGCTAATTTGTCAGTGAATTACTTCTAAAAGGAACATTTTGCTTGCCTAGGCAGATAAACAAAGTAAATTCTTTTTTCAGTAATTTGTAATACTGTAATTTGGATAGGCTTGATATTAAAGAGTCTGAGTGGTGGGGTTTTTTCCTTTTGTTTTGTAGGAAATAAGAGGTCAGATGACACTCTTTGGGTTACATGACAAGACTGTTCCTTGTGTACTTAAACTAACATGCCATCATTGTGGAGACATCAGCAATCCATTTGTTTCGATTACCTTACCTGTGAGATGTTAGAAAAACATGGGCACATATAACACACAAATGACTATGAGTCTACAGCTTGTTTTGTTATTCAGCAATGCAGAGAAAATATGCTAAGGTCATGAATTAGTGTGTCCTGTTAAATTCATCCATAGGGTATTTATCTAGGGAAAACGTAAGTTTCATAAATCATCTTTTCAGCCATTTTTCTTGCGTGTTAAATACTTCTGACAGAAGATGTTGCCCTCTCACTGTGCTCAGGAATTGCTTTAGTAACTTTGATTTTAATTCCTGTACTGTATGTGTGTCTTTTTTTTCACAGATGGGAAATACTTTGGTCTGAGGCACCTACCAAGGTGAATGGTCCTCAGGCTCGGCAGTTCACACCTTGTATCAAACAGATAAACTTTCCCACAAACTTAATCCGACTGGAAGTGAACAGCTCTCTTCTGGACTATTACACTGAATTGGATGCAGTAGTACTACATGGTGTGAAAGAGAGGCCTGTGCTTTCACTTAAGACTTCAATGATTGATATGAATGATATAGATGAAGATGAGGATGAGGAAAAATTTGCCTGTGGAATGGACACCCTTAATAAACAGTTCAGCATTGTTACCCTCAGGGAATGGCCAACTAATGGATATTTTGATAAACTGCCTTATGAGGTAAGAAAAGCATTTTTATGCTCAATCATTGTCTTGATCATTAAGGATGCAAAGGTCCTTTACAGGGTCTTGATTGGGATTGTTGTTTTTTCTCAGTTAGTTCCTTGCATTCCTGTGAATCTCCTGCATTTACTGTATAGGTGTGCCTGAATTCTCTGTCTGCTACCATGGGTGGATGTTAGATATTTGCATAGTTATTGCACTTTTACTCCTCAAGAATCTGTGCAATCACACATAATTTTTACATCAGTTATTCTAGCTTTGCATTTCCAGCTCTTGAACTTAAAAGCTTTTTTCAGTTTTCCAGTAGGTTAGCACAGAAAACTGTTGTGAATAAACTCCTTTCAGATCCCCTAGCAGCACAATGGTTACAAGTGTGCTCAGAGTCTGTAGATGAGAATTTTCTTCTAATTTCCAGTGTAATGAAATTGTGGAATGTGATTGCTGAATACCATGTGCAGGCCAGGCAGTTCTCAGTGGTGTGCAGACTATTTATGAAGGCTGGTACCCTGATTGGAGTAAGAATTGAGAGACAAAACAATTATCTTCACCTCTCCTGGAATAGACTGTTGGCACACCATGGAAAGGAGCCTTTACTTGCTGGTCAGACCTTCAGACTTGGGCAGAGACAAGATTATTCCTGCTTTTCAGTGTGCTGCAGTCTGGCAGAAGCAGCAAGCATTTTTTCATTGTGGTCACTCAGTAAATGCTCAGAGTGCTTCTGGCTTGAACTAGACTTGCTTTTTAAAGGGAAGGGAATGTGGTGAGATGCTGCCATGGATTGAAGGATGCATGCAGAAATAACCTGATCTAATCAAATAGAATTTTGGTCTTACCACATCTTTCAACTCTAAGTACCGCAGTTTGGCAGATGAAGGCCATGGTTGGGTGACCATGTGCCCTAGTAGCCTGCAGAAGTTTGCTGTGCTTGTAAAGAGGAAAGAGAAAGGAAGAGAATGTAACAGCTCTTACTGTCTTCTCTTGAAACTTCTCTTGAAACCAAGCCTCTTGAGTTTGGTTTGGGTTTTTTTTTGTTGTTGATGCAGTGGAATAATAAATGAGGATACTAACTTTAAAATGAATTAGCTCTAATTTGTTTGTTTGTTTTTCCCCAGAGTACACATGATGATGTTTAATATATTGTACTGTTGATGCTTGCATAGCAGTACCGAAGTAAAGAAAGTACTTCACGTAATTGTTTGAAAGTTTGAAAACGTGTTGATTTTAGTAATTCAAGGAACTTAATTGTAGATAAAACTTCATTTAAATGTAGGAATTTTTCTTGTTTGAAAAGGCTCTATAAATTCATTTGTAGTATACTAGAATATCAGAGAGATGGATTAATCTCTTTTCTGTTCCACATGATCATAGAATCATGAAGGTTGGAAAAGACCTCCAAGATCATGGAATCAAACCATAAATGGTTGATTACACATATTAAAATTTTAATTTAGGAAGTATTTGTGTAGTTTTGTTACTCCTATGAACTTCTGTCCCCATGTATTTCATTGTATTTTTCTGCTCTCCCGTTTGTCTACTAGCTTCCTTTTTTATCCATTTTTTAACGTGCTTGGTTTCGTGAATAAATTTATATGGTCAATACCAAGAACATTTTTTTTCTTCTGCTTTGATTTAAAGAAACTGAAAATATGGGTGGAATATTCATCAGAAAACCATAAAAGACTATTTCAGTACTGGTTTTGTGACAGCAGAAATCCCAGTTTCCTACTTTCTAGTCCAGCTAAGAAGGGTTGGGCAGTGGAACAACAAAAATGTTGTATTTGGTGGTATGACAGTTTTGATAGCATTGGATATGGAAGCAGTCCTCTGCATGCTGTATTTGAGACTGACAAATGTCAGATTTTAATGGGAGGTGTTCAAACTGTGGATGAAGTAGGACAATGGCTGACTCCTTCCGGTTTTGATTGATGCATTACATGAAAAATTGTAGGTGTACATTGATAGTCAACATGTAACTGTCCTAAGTTTTCATGAACATGCCTGTTCCTTATTTGAGCTGTTTGAAGCTTTTTCATATTACCTTCTATAATTCACAAAATACACAAGCTTAGTGAGTTTTGCTAAGTAGGCAGCAGTTCCTCCAGCCTTCTTTTTTTTTGCTTTTGTTGTGTTTCTGAAACTTCCATAGACTGTCCTTTCATAGAGTATGTTGTTTCTCAAAATGGCATTAGAAATGGTTTGCTGCACTGTGAACTCTAAAGATATTTTAAGATTGCTCCTGTCTAAAAAAAGTGAAAAATTCTCAGCTCCCAGGGCACAGACTTCTGTAGAAGAAACTGTAAATTTTTTGTTGACCCAGTGAGAGAATTTTCCTTCCCTAGTCTGGGATGGTGTTAACCAGCACTTACTAGCTATGAAGTACTTGCAGTATCTATGATCTCTTCTCCAGAACTATCTTAAAATTGAGGAAGGATTTTAGAGGAGAGAGTTCATATCCTTGTCTTCCTTTCCAGTTCATTAACTAGCTTGTGCTGCTTGTAAAGTGGAAGGAGTAAGGCCTCAGTCTTAGTTGGCTTTACAGGAATACTTGAGGCCTGAAGTTTTGAATAAATTCAAAGCTTTTGGGCAGGCTGAGGAATACTTGCCACAGCATACGTGTTGTGCAGTTTGAGACTCACCAAGATGTGCTGGCTACTAAAAACCCAGCTTATTTTTCTCCAGAGAGGAGAGTCCGAAGACTCTGCATACTCCAGTCTAAAATATATTTTTTCTAAAAATTTTTTTATAGGAAGATAAAAATGACATCTTTGTGATTCCTTGAAGCCGATTTTTCCGAAAACTGCCTACAAGCTTTATGAGCTGTTCATGTCTGCTGGTGTTCATATGCACTATTAAATGTGTGTGCATTTGCTGGTGCAAGTTGTACTGTTGTGGAAACAGGGATGTGTGTTTTCTTAAAATATGCTGAAGAATTTCAAAAGCCCTAGAATACCATAATCTTCTTGCTTTCTTTCTTTGCCTCTTTGTCTTTTACCTGAGCAGTTTTAATTAAATAGATTCTAAGCTGTAGCAGCTTTAGCTGTAAGAGTGAAAAAATTGCAAGTTGTTCATTTGTCTGTTTCTGAATAAGTGGTTTGCATAGGCCAGTGTATTTTTTTTTATTGGAAAACCATTTCATCTTCATGTGGAAGAACTGACAGAGGAAATTTGTGGAAAGTATGGATATTGTAGGTTTGACCAACATCCAGACATTCTTTTCTGTTGAAACCAACTTGTGCATTATTATGGCTCTAGCCACGGAAAGTATTTTATTAGATACAAATGGTTGTTGCTTGCTGTTTTCCAGCAAAAAGCTTAAAAAGCTAAAGAAACTTTTGGTTCAATAAGTATTATTAGAAACAGCACCATTGGTAAAGGTTTTGCCCCTGTTCTGAGGAGTGGAAATTCTGGGCTTGTAAGCAAACTTTGCAGTGGGTGAGAAGCCTTTTTTTTTTTTTTTTTTTTTTAAGATGTTATGTTTTTATTTGGTAGTTCAAAAATATGCCTGTATGTGAGATGCTGCAATCAGGGACTACCATGACCTTAAAAATATGGATTGGGTAGGAATCAGGATCCTTTTTGTGCTCAGCACACAGTGATTTTATGTACTTCTGTTTCTTGAATTGTGCAGAATTATGATTTCAAAACATTTTGGTTTTGTAGGTGCTCACCTACAAAACATGGTGTTCCATGTTTGCCCTGGAAATGGGAGAGGAAGTACTGTTGTGCTTTTAGTCCATCATAGCCTAAAAAGGCAATCAGTGTTGTATAAATTATATTTTGCTTTCCTCTTTCTATTGTTTTTTTCAGTAAGCTCTGTTTTTACTGATTGATTTATAAGAAAGTGTGAAAAAGTAATGATTGTCGTAATTTTTCATAAAATCACAGTAAAAACTGTTGGTTGTGAGAAACTGCATTATGAAATTAGCTTTCAAAGCAGATACTCAGTTCTGTAGCATTCTTGGAATCACCACGAACACAGTGTAGCACAGTACAGCACATCATGTCACATACTCATTATGATATCAAATTGTACTTTATGCTAGGGTACACAGACACAAAAAGCGTGTTCCTGACAGACACCAGACTCCAGGCTAATGGTGATTAATGGTTATTGGCCTGTACGTTTTGAACCTGTTATCTTTGTTTAATCAAAAGGCAGGGAAAAAGCACTTTATAACATAATATCATAGGAGTGACATTTCATTGTGTGTTTTCATTCTACATTATTATGAAATAGCATAATCTCAGTAAAAAATAAAGACGGATTTTTTTTGATTCAGACATGGGAGTTTTTGTCTCAGGTGTGGAAAGACATCCTGCATGTTACAAAACACTCATTAAAGTCATCAGTTAGTGTAAATGGACATTGTTCAATCATTTATAGTTTCATTCACCATTCTCTGAGTTGCTCAGAAGCTACAAAATAACTTTTTTCTCACTGAATGAAATTTGTATTACTTTGCTTTTATCAGACATTATGTCACATTAATTGTAGACGTAAATTCTGCTAATTGTGCAGCCTCTGCTGAGCTTTCAGCTCTAGAAAACATAGTAAGTAACCATGGGAGAAAAATCTGAGGGAAAAGGCATTAATAAAATAGATATTTAGCTGACTTACATAGTGTGGATTAGTTGAAAGTTTGCAGAAATCAAGATACTAACTTGGGATTTTGTCTTTGTTAGCTCCTAATTATTTTGGGTATTTTAGGTTTTAAAATGTCAACAGGCTCCTAAATGTCACTTGGGTGCAAACTTTGCTGATAATAATATAACTGCAGTTATTATATTTGCATATATATATTTTATATATATATATCTATGCTGTTACACTGAAATGTCTCTGCATCAATCTGAGTTCCAGACACCTGCAGAGACAAAATCCTGGGCTGTTTTTAGGGCAAAGGACAAGCAAGGAGAAGAGAATATGAAAGGCTTGAAATGAAGCATGAAGGAAACTGGGGTATATCAAACACTATTTTTGCATTGGAGTTGAACTAAAATTTTTTTAAGATACGTGAATCTTGTTGGAAATTTAAATACTAAATCTGGAGCTGAGTAGGAAGTAACATTTTCCATTTTGCAGGAAGTTGAATTGTTTTGTTGTTCCAAAAATGAAGGGGGGAGGAGGGGAGGTGGAAAGTAGCTGCATAATAAAGTGATGCATTGGAAGTACAATCTGTTTGAGTCTCACAAAAAGCTCCATTTTCATTTTACGTCACAGATTTTATTCTGATTTTTGGCGGACTTGCCTTACGAATCCTTGTAAGACATTAAAATGAAACATGTTGATATTTTGAAAGGACCACAGGATTCTCTTCTGTTTAGGTTGATTTGTGAGTTGTGTTTTTTTTAATTTGCACTGATTCATTTCAAGTGACTGTTTCCCACTCTGCTTGAAAACAGTCAATTTAAGTTATATAACTTGAGTGCAGTTACTTATATCTGCTAGAGACAGCTCTGGTAAAGTAAATATTAATTTTAGATTTCATTTTTCAAGTGCATTTTCTCTCAGTTCCTAAGCTAAAGGAGATTTATTTATTTTATTGGGCGTTTTTGTTATTTCCTAAAGCGATTATTTATGTCTGTGCGTGTGCTGATCTTTCCTTGGAAAGGAAAACAGAGTGTGCTAGGAGTGGAGGGATATTTCTTAGTTTCTGAATGTAACATAAGTTATTACAAAAACTGTTACTGTAATGCTAGTCAGAAAGGCTGGTGATTATCCTGAAGCTGAGATGATTCAACTGATACAGTTAAAAAGGGGTTTTGCCTTTCAGATTTGACTCTGGTATAGAACAAAAATGCTCTCAAAGTATTACAGCAAGGAAGAGATTGTAAAAGGAGATCTGATTATGTTGAATTTTTTACCAACTGCGTAGTCCAGAGGAGAGGATATAAAATGGAAGACAAAAACGCTGATTTTTAAAGCAGGGAGAAGAGGAATAAATCTGAAATTGGTTCAGGGTGTGAGGAAACTGAGACATGGTATGGTTTTTCCATGTGCTTTGCAAATATCTCCCATCTGAAAAACCAAATACAGACAAGAAGGAGGATGCCAGTTCTGTGTTCAGTTCAATGAAAGAGCAGACTTAGTGAAAGGAAATATATAAACATAGTGTTTACATATATATCACTGTTTAAATTAGCATGGATAAAGAAACTTCTGATTTGAAAGCTTCCTGTCACTTTCATATGCTGATCTGCTTTTTCCTTTCTTGTTTAGCATGTTGTCAAATTGAGAAGGCAGTGCAATTCTATTTAATAGTTAATCGATTTATTTGCGAAGTTACTTTTAAGTAAAAGGTTTTACTTTCTTTGAAGTTAGAACATATTTTCTTATTCCTTTGCAGTTTTCCCTTAATGTTTTAAGTGCTATATGACCATCTGTGACTTTTTTTTCCTGTTTTTAATATAGCTCATCCAGTTGATTTTGAGTCACCTTACAGTACCAGACCTGTGTAGACTAGCACAAACTTGTAAGCTACTGTATCAACACTGCTGTGATCCTCTACAGTACATTCATCTCAGTTTACAACCTTACTGGGCGAGGATTAATGACACATCCCTGGAGTACCTACAGTCTCGCTGCACTCTCATCCAGTGGCTGAATTTATCTTGGACTGGAAACAGGGGAGCCATCTCTGTTTCTGGATTTAGCAGGTCAGTGTTAAATGTTCAGAAATGTTTTGACAAGCTCTGTTTGCAGAGCTGCCGCATGGTAGTTTCACTAAATATTTGAAACTTTATTAAAAGGCAAAAAATGTCTTGGATTTACTCTAAAGGGTGTGATTGTTATGGCGTTGAAAAAAGGAACAGCTAAAACAGTAGGAGATACTAAATATAGCAGTAGAAGTCCATAGCAGTCTGTAGAATCTACATGTTCCAAGCTGCTTGTGACTGAAAGGCTTCTTCCAGGGGGAGCAGTGTTTTGCTTTCTTCTGGGCTTCTAAAACGCTCTACTAGAACTGAGCTATCAAAAATCCATCTCGCAAGGAAAATGTTTGTGGTTGTTCCTTGTACAGATGAGTCATCAGTAGGACTGTATTAGAATGGCTGCAGTAATAAACTGATTGCATGCTCACATGGTATGAGCCAAGTAATCACTGGAGTCCAATGTAAATGCAAATATTTTCATAAAAATGATTTAAAACATTAGCCCTGTTGGAAAACAGGGGGGTTGCATGTGCATATTCCAATGAGCTGAAAATATGACTGTGGTGTAGGTCATTAAAATAGCAAATTTGCAGGGATTCTTCTCTGTATAACAGCTGTGTTCTCTGCTTTTTTAAGATATCATTTCTTGCTTCTTTGCTCATTTGCATTACTTAAACAGCTTCTATCAATGCATTTCATTTAAGCAAAAGTTGTTGCTTCAACTAAGGAGTAATCAGCAATGGCAGGTGAAAGCAGAAATTGACTGATAAGAAACAGACATGTTTAATACATCTGAGAAAGTTGTCTTAACTCTCATTTGTTTTCTGAATAAAAAGGTTAACTATAAAAGTATGCAGACATTTTCTTTCCTTTTGTGCCTAAGTTCCTTACCTGAGGAAGTAAAATATTTTGAAGAAATACTTTGTCAAGATGGGAATGTCGCTTCTGTTTTTCCAGACCCTCCAGTGTAATGCAAGATTCCTATGCCTTTTTGTGCTTATTGGTAGAAAAAGAAAATAGACATCGTCTAGCTGTTGATTTGGGTACAGAAATTTCTCCTAAATTTGGATTTCATGTTAGATACTTTATGCAGAGGATAAATATGCAAGCTTTAATTGAGAATTCAATTCTGAAATCATGAAGTGCATGCTTTCTGATGCTTAGCTATTAAGTCTGTCTTTTGAAAACGTAACATATATGAATCTTTGTGGCAACTCTTTTTCATTTCCATGATTTTTTTTTTTTTTTAGCATACAGTATTGCTAAAAATCTTTGTAGGCTTGGAAGAAATTATTGCCAGATCCAGAGACTTATAAACTTTACTGTTCTGGCATTTCTGACTTCCACTTAATTGAAAATGACTTTACTAATTTTTATTACTATTTTTTTTTCTTCAGTGCTGAACTACTAGTGACATTTATGTGTATACAGTGTTTTTAAATAATAAATATTCATTATTTGTCTATTAATAATCTGCAAGTAAACGTTTTCAGTTTATATTTCTTATAAGGGATTATATTTATTTGTAACAAATGAGAAATTTTCTTGACATTGTTGCAGTTCTGAAATGATCTTAATTTTAGGAAAAAGTGTTTCTTGGAAGAGATGGATGCAGTCTGGGAATGGGAGATGCAGTTCAATCTTAAATTTTAGATGCAAAGCTAAAAGCTAAATAATTTTCATGTGCAAACTGTGCTTATCAATTTCCCTTCTGAAACAATAAATGTCCACTGTAACTAAGTCTGATTTTAAACTTTTTTCTACTACAGAAATTATTTTGCAACCCTTTGTTCTGTAAAAGTCTTTTCTAGTAAAATCCCCAACACAAGTTTTTCTTTCGACAGTCTTCATCAGCATGTTTATCAAATTTGCTGGCCTCCAGGAGAGGAAAATTTGCTGCTCATTTGCTATGAAAGTATCTACTAATAGAGGAGACTCATTAGAACAAGACTTGCTTTTCAAAAGCATTATCTAACTCTTGTTGAAAAAGGAGCTTCCTGGTAAGCGACACTGTTCCTTGACAGATAAATCTGTCAATAAATTCTTCAGTTCTAGTGCCCTGGTTGTCATTAAGATACCATCACCCGGGGAATATTACAGCATCCAGGACACATAATCAAGAACTCACACCATTTTTCCTTTTGTCCCAAACCATGACACGTGTTTTTGCATTTTTCTCAGCATTTGGAGTTAGACTTGGCAGTGTTGAATTCAAAACTGGTAGAGTTGGTTTAATTCTTACAGTTGTACAGTTTAAATAATGATCTCTACAAGTCAGAGTATGTTTAAATGCTACTCTTGCTTAAATCTTATTTTGGAAAATACCTTTCAAAAATGTTTTTATCTGTTGTTCCTTACGACAGTCTTAAAAGTAGTAGCTTTTAAAAATTTGTCATTTTAAAATGTTCATATATGCATGAAATGATTGAAAATCCTAGGACATTATTGGAAATACATATTTTCTTCAAAATGTATTAAAGTGAAAAGAAGTTAAAAGTAATTTTAGGAAATGTGACTGGAGCAAATACGGTATTATCATGAGAAGACAGAATGCTTCAGGCATATGAACATCCTGAGGCAAAGCTGAAGGTATTTTAACTTATTGATAACATCTACTCCTTAGGGCTAAAAATTACTATCATAAATTTTTCATTTCAGCATATAATATAAATTAACTAAACTTTATATTAGATTGAGCTAAAAGTGTACAAAAAAGTGAAAAGAGTATCTGAGCAGTCTCAGGAGTCTGAAATGCATAGGGAATAAGCAAAGATTTCACAGCAAAGCATTACATAAGCAGCTCTGCATTTCTCTTGGCTTTAGAGGTCTGCTGAATCTCTTCATGCCAGGGGGAAATAGCAGTGTGGGAGGGTAGGACCTATATAGGAAGAGTGAGGGGAGTTGATTGAAGCAGTACTAAATATTGAGATGCTGAATAAATGCTCTGAGGTTTAAACAGCTCAAGGACAAAGACAGTTTAAAAATGGAGTTCTGCATGCAGATTTCCTTGCATCACAGATAATGTCATTAACTTGTTTAAACTCTTTTGCTTTAAATATCTGAGGAATTAGGATTTTTATTTACACCTGACATTTTACACAGTGAAAATGAATTAATAGTGTTATATTTTCAGGTTAGTGATGCAGTATTTGCATGGCAAGCACATCCAGGAATATTTCTTTAACGGTTTTGTTGTTCACGTTTGAAGGCTTTCATTGCCTTTAGTAGAAGTATGTTTTGATAATGTTTAATTTGGTGAGGCTTTGCTAGAAGTCAAGGTAGCAGGAGGGTCAGAAAAATTACTGAAATATGCACCAGTCACAGAAAATAGGAGTAATGTGTGATTTTATAGGGATTCTCAATTTAATGATCAGGTCTGTCTCTTACTTTAACATCCAGAGGTTTTCAGTAAACCTAAGGTTGGCTGTAACTGAAAATAAGTTATAACATTTGTTTTGCACGTTTTTCTTGAAATAGTTTAATCTGTGTTGAGAAAAGCACAGGATCAGGTATGTAATATTCTACTTACTTACATGCCATGTTTTAGGATTTGCTTACCAAAAAGGAGTTGTAATACATGCTAGAGTAGAAAATAACATTATACCAATTAGAATAGCTAGAGGAAGGGAAAGTGACTTAATTTTAAAACCAAATTACCTTCCAAAGTCTCACTCTCAAGCATGACTACTTGCATGCGCCAAGAGAACCAAGATGTGTGTCCAAATGAGTTTGTCTGGCATGTGGTCTCACCATCCTGTGCTGTTCCTGTCCTTCATCTCCTAATCTGTGTGCCCTGAGAATCTGCCTGCACAAATGTTCAAGGATGTCAGTCACCTGCTGATCTCATAGTTTCCACCAACACACACCTCTGTTCTGGCCCTTGTGTTGCCATTTGTTCTTCTGCTTCTACACCTCTGTGTACCCAGTTGTTCTCCACTCACACTAACCTTAACACTTTTGTTACAATTACTAAGTGCTAAGTGCTGCTGCGGTCGTGTAACATGGCAGTCTTGAAAGGAAAAGCGTCACTGTGAATTTAAAAATATATGAACATGTCTTTAAAAGGATATTAAAATGGAATTCCACAAAGATTTTATTAAACGCAAGATTGTATGACTGTAGTCATATAGATAGAATTAAGTAAGAAAGAGGGGACCTCAAGATCTTGGAAGGGAAATGAGGAAGATTAAAACCCAGGTGGGTTTTGATATTTTGCTTGTCTGATGGCAGGCTCTGGAAACAGGAGACCCAAGTAGCTGGAGGGAGCATGCAGTTGGCTTGAAGCAGACAGAAATGGTTGTTTCTATGAAATACTGATTCTAGGAGGCTTATATCAAGGAAGGCCTGGCAAATGGGGGCAATAATTATATCTGTCAAGTAACAGAGGTAACATCCCTAACATGAATGCTAATGTAAGGTAACACTACGAGGGAAAGTGCTAAAGAAGAAAAATTCTGTCCAACCCTTTGTTGTTCACAAATGGAAGTTGCTTCCCTTTTCCACCCTCTCTCTTGGATACCAAATTCAAATATATGTCAATGAGTATAAAATCAGTACTGAAGATTATAATTGAAAAACGGTTTGGTAAAATCAGCATAATAGAAAACCGTTGTGTTATTTGCACTAAAGGAATAGAAATAATTTGCTATGTAGCAAATTGTGCTTAGGGAGGATGAGCAGATGAAAGAGAACAGGGCTGTGATTCCTGCTTGTTGTAAGGTCTTTAGTAATTTTGAACAGGTGAATATAGAGTAAGTGAGGATCATTAAGCTAAATGTAGATTCTGTAGCCAGTGCTGTTCCACTGGAAACCATTGGAGCATATGTGATGTGTTCAGTACCTGTATGAGCACATGTCTAAAGGTATTCTGAGAATTTTGTTTGGGAGGTCTTACATTCTGATGTGAAGAGTACTACCTCTTGTACCTTGGATTTTAATTTTGGATCATGAAATATGCTTATGATGTACATGTGAATTACAAATTGGAAATTGTTAGTGGGCAAAGTGACCCTGTGATCATGATGGGTTTAACATCACCATGAGCAAATATCATCCTGCTTGCTAATAGATACATCTGATGTTTCAGAAAAACTTAATTAGGACTTACTCACCAAAAGGTGAAGGGGTTGAAAATAATCAGCAGTTCTTGAGAGTAGGCAGAAAGTGATGGAAAGTGAGATTCCTTTTTTCATTTAAAAAAAAAAAAAAAATCCCCTCCCCCCTGGAAAAAAACAAAACAGGGCTCCCCTCCCTCCACCAAAAAACAGGAAAAAACCAAAACTGAACAACTAAAAGGCTGAAATACTGCTGTCTAGAGTGAGGATAAACTTCAAGGAAAGGGCCCAATCCAGTATCTAGCAAAAGAAATGTACATGTTCACATTATCCTAGGTTGTTCAGTCATATTTTATAGCTAACGTGAAGGGATGAAGAGAAATCACTTCAGAAATGTATAAAATATTGATAATAAAAACAAAACTAAAGAGATGGATGACTGCAGAACAGAGAAGAGACTGAGTACAGGAACCAGTCAGTCTTCCGTGATTAAAGGAGAAGCATGTGAAGAAAGGTGAGGAAATTTTGATTTGGGTAGAAGATGCTTTTTTGGGTGTTGTTTGTTTTCAGATTAGGTAAATCAAGCCAGTCACTCAGAGACTGTTAAGTCTCAGAAGATATGAAGACCATGCCACGTTTGTTTTGAAAGCATGAGAACTCATATTCTACCTTGCCAAATGGCTCTACGTGGAGATTCATGTAGAAAGAC
This sequence comes from Acrocephalus scirpaceus scirpaceus, assembly GCA_910950805.1. NCBI lineage: Eukaryota > Metazoa > Chordata > Aves > Passeriformes > Sylviidae > Acrocephalus > Acrocephalus scirpaceus. Next base: position 74,214,463 of record OU383775.1, read on the forward strand.
AGCAGCAAAAACCTCTGTCCTGAGCAGTCTGTTCAATGCAAACAAAGGTCAGGGTGTCCCCATCACTCTGAGCTCTTTGCACTTCTGCCCGATGTTCCCTGCCCTGTGCTGGTTGGTGACTTCCTCAGATTCCTCCTTCTGTTCCTGTTACTCTCTTTCCTACGTGCATCTGCTCATTCTTGTACCTTGCTGCTGCATGTATCTTATCCTCCTTTTGTCTCTGTTTCATGTCTCCTAAATAGCCTTTTCCAACAAGGCAGCAAAGCCATGAAGGGCAATGCTTGTTGCTGTCTCTGTTTGGTGTCTACCTGTGTGTTTCAAGTGTAATGAGTTAAAATAAAATGCTACGAGGATTATAACTCCTCAAGCTGGTGAGCCTGGAGTTCTTCTCCAAGTCTAGGTCAGGTTTCCCTGACCTGGTAATGTTAACTTTCAATAGTCCTAGAAAGAGAAAAGCATTGATCACTACTAACATTTATAACAGCCAAGCCCTGTTAAATTCTATGGCAGTTAAACTAACATCCATTATTGTAATGGAGTAATTCATAAAATATTTATTTGTTAACAAATTAAAAGCTAGAGGTATAATAAGTGGTGACTGACAAAGTTTTATGGAAAATACTATCATTCAAACAAACCTGATAATTTGTTGATGAAAGAAGCTGTGTGAATGTATTGTTAAAGCACTCATTAAATAGAGGAATTGGCTAATTGGTAATCAACAATGTATCCATATATCTCCACTCTGATTTCCAAGGGATTTCCATCCTGCCTTTCTCCATAACAGTGTTGAACTCTATTGCTAGTCTAAAATAGCACTTAAATGTTTAAATACCCAATGTTAATTGTTGTGAATTGTCATGTCATTTTAGCTCTGATATTCCCATAGGAAGGATTACCAGTCTCTCTGAATTCACTGCATCCAGTATGGAAACTGCTTGGTGTTTGATTAAACTCTGTCTTGAAAAGCTTAAATAGATTCTGAATAGAGACTGCAGAGTTAGAAAGAGACAGCAAGGAGTAGACTTGAAGACCATACGTGGCAGAACTCGTGTGACTCTGGGGCTTATGTCTCCCCTTTCGTATCTCAGACCCTCTCTTTGTTTCTGTTTGCTTAGGCTCATAGAAATGTTGGATATTAGGGACCTCTGGAGGTCGTCTACTCCAAGCTCCCACTTGAAGTGCCAGTGTCCCCAACGCTAGATCAGGTCAGTCAAGGTTTCAGGTGACTCTTGGAAACATCCAGGGATGGAGATGCCACCCTGGAATCTCCTTTTCCCTCTGTATTACATAGGATCTGCATTATCACACTTAGGCCATGTAATATGCAAGGTGAAAGGAATAAAGAAAGGTGATAATGAATGGCAAGTATGACTTGAGTGAGTAATGGAAAAGTAAGGAAAGGAGGCAGCTTGAAAACTTGATTCTTGAAAGATGGATTTCAAGTCTTGGGCTACTTTTGGTGTCATTGAGGAATGCCTCCCTGAATGTGTCTTCTTCTAAGACCAGCAGCAATTTCATCCTAAGCTTCAACATTAAAAAATCCTTGGGAAGGCTAATAACTCTCATTGTAGCAATAGGAGTTTTTGTGCAAACAGGAGCCTTGTGTCTGTCTGGCATTTCTATTACATCAGTTAAACCCAAGAAGTAGTACTGACTTCATGGTGGAAGTGTCAGAACCTGAAGCTGCTTTGTCTTTTTGTAGGATAGAACTGGTAAGAGAGCAGATCAGAATATTTATTAAGAGAAACTAATTCATGCTCTGTCACAAGTAGCTCCATTATTCTAGGAAGTAACATGGGAAACTCATTACAGCCTGTAGTTTAAGAAACTAGTTTTTCTACTGGAGGAGCTATCAAAATATAAGCATAGCAAATGTGTGGGGGTTTTTGTCTTACTAAATATCAGGCTATCATACAAGCCTAGTGGTTAAATTATGGTTTGAAGGTTATCTTTGAAATGAAAAGGGACTAAGTTTAAGTGGTTTTGGTTAAAGCTTGGATTAGAGATAAAAGAGCTTGAGTTTCTGACACAACGTCTCTGACAGGAAAGCAAAATATAGAGACCATCAAAGTTTCTAAATTTTGGGTCTTTTGTCATATGATATATTAATTTTTTATAATTCCAATGAAAGTCAAATATTCCTCAGGAATTTGTGTTCTAGAAAAGCTAGCTAGTGTTGATTCTGACTTGTTAATGAAAAGAAAGAGATTTTTTTTCCTGAAAGTCTTAAAACACTTCTGAATATATCATCCATTTAAAAGTATTTGTTTAACCTCATTTTTACATTTGCAGATTTTTCTGAGATAAATATGAAATTATTGGTGTAAACTTGCAGGCTATTGTCAAAATTAGCTTTCAACTGCTTAAAAACTTTTCAAACACGATCAGTGTTTTACTTTGCTCCATTGTACTAAGCCAAACAAAGCATGTTCTAACTTCCTAAACCAAAATAGAATTTTCAAGACTAGTGTCTTTTCCTTGTTGAAAGGAATTATTTCCTGGTTTACGTGGTTAAGGTTTTGACAGTGTTCAGACTCTTACCTGAAAGTATGATAATTCTGCACTTAAAACATGGGGTTCTTTTACAGGTTCCTGAAAGTCTGTGGCTCTGAACTAGTACGTCTTGAGTTGTCTTGTGGCCATTTCCTCAACGAAACATGCTTGGAGGTCATCACTGAAATGTGTCCAAATCTTCAGGAATTAAATCTCTCATCCTGTGATAAAATACCACCTCAGGCTTTCAACCACATAGCCAAAGTGGGCAGCCTAAAGCGTCTCATTCTCTACAGAACAAAAGTGGAGGTAGGAACTGCTATTTTTAACCTTTGCAATAAGTATTTTCAATCTTGATAAAGTTGGTTTGGGGTTTGGTTTTTTATCAGTAATGAAGAAGTAAATTAGAATTTTGAATGTAAATTCAGAGGTAGATTCAGAAAATCCAAAGGTAGTTTCAAAAAGCTTAGGATGTTTTTTTATTTTCAAAATAGCTTTTGGCCTGCATGTTTTAACTTTCATGTTAGGTTGGTGACTTTCCACCAGCTGTTTTAAGCAATGTGGCAAAATGACAAATTTAAAGATTTTCTCATATTTTGAAGTGTACTCTGGACAAACTGTTTTGTCAAATATAATTGTAAAATTATCATGTTTAGGAACTTTCTTTAATTCTCAGCATTCTCTCCTTTAAAATGACTTGTTAATTACAAGATTCCTACAGTCTTTTTATATTAGCAGTATTTGAGACACAGAATGCAAGTTTTTTTATAAAACTTCTCATTTAAGAGTAAAAATGTGTAAAAATTACTTTTTTATACAGTTACTTGATTGCCCAATCAGAGTTGTTACTCCTTGCTGCAACACATTTCCCCTCTAAGATGGAATGGGTTTGTGTGCTACAGCTGAAAAGTCTGATGTACTTTGCTCCGTTTTACAAATGTATCCATATAAATTCAGCAGTTTGAATCAGAAGAATTCCATTCCCTCTCAGTAACTACATTACTCATGTATTACAACCTTACTACCCTGGTTTACCTGGAAGCTGCCCTACTTCTGTTGTTGCAAAAACTGTGCCAAAATAGAGGCAAACCCATGTCTCTGCAGGTTTTTTCCTAGCTTCTAATCCTAGCTTAAGCATTTTAAGCAGAGTTTGGTTGTGTGTGTGTTACTTGTGCTTGTGGTACACAGAAGTCAGGCTGTGACACTGGATTGTGTGGGCTCTTAATCTGTAGCATAATGAAAAGTGTGAAAAATGAGGATGAAGCTGGAACAGTAGGTTCTGTCAACTAGATGTGCAGGGGACATCTGAAGTTAGAAGTATTGTATTACATTCATAAGCAGTTCACATCTGACACACGTGTTAGAGTTAGTTGGGTCTTGTCCTTTATTTAGTGAATCTTGAGTTTGTTTGTGCCCAAGTTCCAGCTAGACGTCTGTAATGGTAACAGTGGGTAACACAAGGTGGTTAGATTAAAGGGTAATGAGTGTGAGTGGTGCTTACTGTGGGGTTTGTTGTGGAGTGTGCAGTCACCATGAAGCCAGTGCCCCTCACTGTAACTTGTTACTTTGTGGTAGCTGCACTCTGTATTGAAGCAATTATTATTTTCTTCAAACCAAAAAGAAAACTGGTAAGCCCTGCTCACCTGTTTTTGAATAGAGCTTTATTGATGCCTTGGGCATATCTATTCCGTTTCTACAACACTAGTCTTTCTTTTAATCTTGGATAAATCTCTTTATTTCATTTTGACTGCTGGCTCTAATTCACAAAACTTTTTCAGATCCAGGAAAGATCATTGTATGAGAGGTAGTGATTGTATAATTTTTTTTTTTTTTACTGTTGATTGATTCTACTCAGGTAACTTCTGAAGTTTGAGATTCATGCTTGTAATAGTGCAGAGGATGAAATGTACTCTGAGGTGATTGGTAACTGTCATTCCTCTGCTGTTGCTTTGCTGAGCAGAGCTTGGAAATAGATTGAATGTAGGTGATAAATATTTCCTGACTTTGAAGCCTCTATATTGTAAAGATTCACTTCTGCCTTTCATGTGTATGGACATGCTTCTGCTTGTAGCTGGCAAGAACATTCATTCATAATCAAGTTTATTTAAGGTTGTGCTTCCATTTTGTATGTAAGTATGAACAAAAGGCATTGTTCCTAACAAACAGTGGAAGAGAAATTTCTGGAAATTTAAATACATAAATTGGAGATGATGCTTGGGTGTACTTGTTAATGTGAAGCCACTTAACAATATACGTTGTGCATCACAGGTCAAAAAATAAAAGGGAAAGAACAAAGATGTGGTATTTGAATTAGAGCATTAGAACTACAAACGTCACAGATTTGTAGATATAACACTATCTTTCTCAACATGAGCTTCTCTTAGTGCAAATCCTTGGTTATCTTTACAAAATAGGCTGCCATTCCTTCTCTACTTTGCAGCTGGTACAGAAATGCTTGTTAGTTTTTTCTGGCTTTATGCAAAAAAGGATAGATTGATCAAGCATGCTGTGAAGTGATGGAGACTTCTCTAAAACTTGTCAAGGAGCTGTTAGTGTTCTTGATTTTTTGTGAAATTTCTACTGCTGTCTTCATTGTTGGAACTTCTGAAGAACAAACGGGGACAATGCTAATGATTAATCAAGAACTTGGCATTGCATTGTTGCCAACTGGATCTGCTCAGTGAAAAGAACCTGAGGCTGTGAATACACTAAGAAAAAAATGCAAACTGATAACAAGTGTTTTTTATGAGAAAATAATGAGGTGAGAAGAACAGAGCTGATATGTTGTTCTGTTAAAGTTCTGTCTCAAAACCCAAGAAGTAGCCAAAAAAAAAAAATCTGTTCATTTCATTTAGCCTGTTTTCCTACATAATTTGGGGGCTTGCTTTTTTTTCTTAAAGCAAGCAATGAGCAAAGTAAACCACAAAATTTTCATGTGTTAGAGCACATCTGGGTAAATAGTACAATTTTTTCTTTTGGTTGTGAATTTGGACATGTATAACATAGGAAGATAAATAACATAGGAAGAGATGAAGATTCCCCATCCTATTTGTCAGTATGTGATAATGTTGTTTCTGGTTTTGCATTATGCTTAATAAAAAATACAGAATTAACTTTTTAATAAAAGAAATGGTATTTCTCCCATATACACTCCCAAGTATCTGCCCAGATACAGGATTTTCTCAAGCAGGCTTAAGTCTTGCTGTAGCTTCCCCTTTACATTTTTGCCTTTAATACTAAAAAAGAGAAAAAAAGTTTTCAACATCTAAATTTTAAGTATTTGTTGTACTTTTTCCATGTATATGATTACTGTGACACGAATAGATAAATCCTAAGGAAACACTCTGCTGAAAAATTGACAACTATTAATGATTTTTTAGGTGCATTGATTTTGAGGACAATGGAAACTTAATAAAATTGATAACGTTATGTTGTCTGAGCAATTGTAATTACATTTTCTTCTTACTTTAGCTATTTTCTTTGAATATGTTTTGTATTTAAAAATGTTGCCACTATTTCTGTAATCAAAGCTCCAATTATTAAGTGTGTGTTTTTAGTGAAATGGGCAATGCTGGTGTTTTGCTATTTAGTGCACTGCTACTTTGGAAGTTTGCTGTACCATCTGGGGAATGTTTTAGTCTTTGGTCTTAACCCTGCTGATTCTTAAGGCCATATATAATGTTATATTCTTGACATACTGTGTGTGAGGTTGTGTATATAAAATTGTTTTCTAACCTCTGAACTGTGGCTTCCAATGCCTTTGAATTCTTTCAACATTTCTATTAAAAGAAGGAGAGTCCAGTGATTTTCAGTAACTTTCCAGTTACTGAAAAGTGTCTTGCATGGCTATACTCCTCCCCACCAAGTGTGGCTCATTTTTCCAGTGCTATAAGTTCATTAATAAAGGTTCTCCAAGGTTGTTTGATTATGTATATGCTTGAATAATTTGTATCTTGCTTTGACAAACTAATCTCAACTTTTTATAAATGTAATTTCTTTGTGCTCAACACCACTATTATACTGGTGGGATTTTTGTGCTGCTGGTTTTGGTATTTACTGATACGTAACTCCTTAATGTTTATTTGTTGAGAGTGTATTTACAGCATAACTTAAGCACTTATTGGCATTGATACATTTGAAGAATATAATGAACAGTGGAAGTATTATTGTATACAGTAATGGGCAATGCACATCTTTATCCTTGAGCATGAATATTATCTTAATTTATGCTTATTGTGAAGTATTTAGTCCATATAAATAATGCAGCCAAAATTATATTTTAAAGGAACCAAAGCCACAATTACAGTTGGAGAACTTGTCTGTCTTCTTATTGATGGATGGAAATTTTAATGTAAAATTATATATTTCATTTCAATTTATAATTGCATGATATTCTGAAATCTTTCTAATGTGTAAAGAAAAAAATTTAAAGTTTGTATTGCAATTATATTTGGGATACAGAATTAACTAAATTCAAATTTAATTACAATGAACAAAGGACTTTGTTTTTCACACATTTTAAGGCAACTGTTACATTTATATATTTTATCTCTGATAATTTTGACCAAAAGCAAATTTGGAACTTGGACAGCTGCAAGAGAGGACACTGGAAATTTTAGTTACCAAAAAGAAGCAGAAGAATTGTAGCAATAAATGTAAAAACCTCTTATTTTCTTATGCCATGAGCAATATAATAGTTAATACTGCCATAAAAATATTCTACAGAGTTTTCAGAAATAACCTTGTGGGTCACATCATACTATTGAGAGCTGTTGTTTTTGGGTTTTCAGTTTGGGCAAAGTTCCATTGGCTTGGGTATGAATCTTTAGGATGAAGAGTTGCAAGCAAATAGTGGGAAAAAAACCCAAACTGTGAAAGGCTCTATCTGGAATGTGGATTCTTGGAATCAAGCTGAGTCAGTGACAATTAATCATGTGATAGAGGGCCTTGACAGTGCTTTTTGATTTTATGTCAGGCTCACAGTGTGGAATTTGGTTGTTCGAGCCTGTAATGTGAAGTGAGGGGGAAGAATGAAGGTGTAAAACAGATTTGCAGACATAAGGGAGGACATAATTTGACCAAATAAAGCAAAATCAAAATACAGTAATTTAATTAACTGTGGAGACTATTACTTTCATTGAATTAATTCAGTAGTTGCTCTGTTGCTGTGTCCCAGTCCCTGCTGTGCCCCTGGCACTGCCAAGTAGCTGTAGAGAACAAAAACGTGCCCCTGTATATTCTGAATCCCAGCTTGCAAATTATACTGGACCTGTTTCTGAAGAGCCAAGTTGTTCTGAAAGGCTACACCTGCACTTGTTAATAAGGCTCATTCTATCTCGTTCTTCTCTTACCTCACACTTATGAGTATTCATATTGCATCAGTGGTTTTAGGTGTGTCATAAAGTTTTGGAGACAAAAGTTTTATCACTGTCTCAAAAATGATATCTCAAAAATGGCCCTATAATCCATGTGCATTAGGGGGAGATGGGGAGCTGATTTTTAACGAATACATTTCAGTTGTCTCCCTTTTCATCATGTTTCTTTCCATGTTGTATCTTCCAGGGTGATAGCTGATGGATACCTGGGGAGAGAATAGAATTCCTGTTCTAATACCAGCTTCTAGTGTGGAGGAAAATAATTTGCTGCCACGTTTATTTTGAATCTGTAAATGAAAATTGTCTGCATTAATGTCAGAAAGCATCATTCAAATACCTTTGTGATTGTAGTATTTAAGGACAGGGTGGGATCCTCATCTTGGAAAGGGCCTGGGTCCTACATCTCTTGACAGCGTTTTTCACTCGGTTTGGAGATGCCAGCTGAGCTGGAGCCAGGTGGTCTGGGCTAAACAGTTTCAAGAAGTTCTTCCCACGCTTGGCTCTTCTGTGATTCTCTTAGTGCTGATGACGCTAATGGAGGACTTAGCCCGCGAGCTTTGTTTTCCTGATCTCTGACAGTGGCCAGTTACAAGGTGCACGGTTTCTGTATGCTACACTCCTTCCATCAATAAAATTTGTGTAGTAGCAACTTACTCATTTTGTAGCTCTGGTATGAGGATAGATATAAAGAAGACTGAGATTCTCTGACATGTGCGATTCTATATAGGATACTCTACATAGGGGTGTGTGTAAGGACTTGAAATACTGTACATAACATAACATGCTTTTATAAGTTGCAGAAAGTTCAGTTTGTTACAAAGCTCAACCTTTTTTCACCTGGAAAATTTGAGAAAAGGATTATTCAAGCTTGTTTAAGAGGTATAACCATTTCTGGGCACAAAGTGAATGGAGACATGCAGGGGATATCTCTGGGACTACATGGGAATCTTGTTCTTCCAAAAGGCCACAAAAACTACATTGTAAAGGGTGAGGTGACCTCTTCTATTTGTTTCCTCATGAAATAGCTCGGGGAACTGAAGAACTTAAGCATTAAACAAATTTGGTCACCATTTAGTTCTAATTTGACATATGATTCCCTGACAGTTTGTATAACTGACATTTTCTGTAGCATTTCATTTAGCTGAAAACTAATATATAGTGAAAAATAGACCGATAGAAGGTGAACAACTTGAATAGCTCTGTAGACCTCTAGATCCCAGTATAGTTTCAAGAAATAGTGTATTATGTATTTTGTGTTTTATTGAATGTTTGTGTACTATCCCCAGATGTGGGGTTTTTTTTCTGTAAAAAGAATTTAAAAACCCCCTAAGAATAGGTATTTATCCTCAGAACTCAAAATCTTAGAAGCAGTCTGAAAATGACTGCTTTCTGAGCAACCAGCAGGTATGAAAACTTTTTCTGAAAACTAAGGCTAGTACTTTATAAGTATCTAAAATTAATTTTGTGAGGTTTTTACCTGGTTAAACCACTGACTCTCACACGTTTATTAGTGTGCATCTCATCACTGTAAATGTCTCACAGCACCTCATATCTTTAACATAATTGTTTTGAAGTATCATAGACCAAGAAGTCTGTAACTGAAATTTATCATGATTCCTTGAAATACTGTGGGTGTGGAGGAGAATGGGAGGGAAGATAATCCCGGAATCATATTTTGTAATTTCTTGGAGCAGATTTAGACAAAAAATTGTATTTCACCATTACCCTACATGTGGTTTTCTTCATTATTAATGGATTGGATTCTCCTTTCTGTAAAAAAAAAAAAAAGGAATAAAGCTTTTGGGGATTACGGCAGCATGATTGTATGTGTCTAGATGCAGAGGTATGATACCTCGAAATTTATGAAGTACACTTTTTTTTTTTACTTAAAGGCAATATTGGTTTCCCCTGTTGTACCTTCCAAAAGGCATGGTTCAGAGAAGTTTACAGAATTCTGGCTTTGCATCTAATGAGGTTTTTAATCGTTGTGGTAGAAAAGCAGATGCCAAGTAATTTCTGACTTAGTTCTTTCACAGACTCTGCCAAGAAAATCCCCTCACCCAAACAGTTGATTTTGGCTTTCTTCTAGTGCTGTATAATGCCAAAGGGAGGAAAAAATAAGTACTGTGAATTTTTGTAGATTTTTAATTACTTTTGACAGTCTTAACAAGATCATCTTTTACATTTGTATGGGATGCTTGTAATTACAAATATTTATAGCAATAGTGGCGCTCAGATTGAAATAGAATTGGTTTCGTCTGAGGATTTCCTTGTTTGGTTGGTTGGGTTTTTTACTACAGGTAGTTCTAGTATGCCAAAACTTTTTTTGGTGTGGTAGCTATGAAACACAATTTCACTGGCTTAAGGTAGATTTAAGGTAGATAAATCAACTATTTGAATACATTTTAATTTAACATGGTGTGTGTGCTGAAGTTAAAGATGTTTTGGGCTAATCTGTTCCCACAGTGGTGAGTTTTTCTGGGTGAGTCAGCCAGTTCTGACATCTCTTGCTGTAAATTTAAACCTTTTGGGAACAAAAGGGAAGCTTCTGCCCAGATCGTGAACAGAGGAGCCTTTTTGTGCAGTTGTGAGAATATTATGATTTTTCTCCTAAAGAATCAGCTTCTGAGAATTATGGATGTGATTGGTGGGCTTGAGAGACATAGACTTCATTGGCCTGACCTTCATCTGCAGTTCTGCAGTTCTTCTTTCTTCAGTATCTCAGGTTCCAAGAATTTTAAGGAATTAATTCAAAATTCATTGACTTTGATAGTTTTTAGGAAGACAGAATACTTAAAGCACCCTGCACAGTTGTCTCCTCTTTACCACATTTACAGGGTTGTGGGGATGAGCATTGAAAAAAAAAAATTTTTATTACTAACTTGGATTTTTAATGTTAAAAATACAAAATTAAGTCCTGCGTAATTCAGTTTTTTCTTCAACAAAAAGTTTAACTGGACAGTTAGTGACCCTAATTAAAAACATAGCAAGCAAGGGAAGGGAGGAAGCAGTCTTTAATTATCTTAAGATAATTTTTGTCTTAGCATTAACTTCACTGAAAAATTTGAAGAAACAATTGCAGAAGAATAAAAGTCCTTTAAAAGACTTAGGCTTTTGTTTTACTGAGGGGCTGGAAGAATTCCCAATTTGTGTCAGACACAGTTCTTCTGAGAAGGGGAAAAAAATGTGTTGTTTGTCTCCAGTAAAAAAGTAACAAATTTAAAAGTATCTTTAAAGATTATCTATAGAAAGCTAATTAAAATCTGCACTATTTCTTCCCTAACCCAACCCCAAAGAAAAACTTTGTTGTTTTTCTTAAGCTCTTCTTTTAATCTTCCAGAGTCACACTGTGGTGCACTTATTTTCATGGTAGTGCAGCTGTTATGTGATAACCATATTATAGTGCATAATTTGTAGTTTTAAAACCCTTTTTATATGTTTTTAACCTCTGACTACTTGACAATGAAACTGTGATGAGTAAGTAGTTAAATGTTCTAAGTGCATCTTTCACAGGTGAGTCACATCTGCCACGGACAGAAGGGTTTTCTGTTTGAACAGACATTGAGCTCAGGCTGTCTGTTGGATGCTTTCTTTATCATACTAACATCAGAAATTATTTGTGCTTTCTGCTGGATCATGAATGTAAAAAAACCTTGGAAAAACTCAAGAAAGATTCAGTCTTGCCAAGTGTATTGCTCTGGTACCAGTGTTCAGTTTCTCTGCTGGTGGGTTGTCTGTTTAAACCAGCAGTACTTTTACTACATCAAAGTCAAAACTTGTGTGATGGCCAAGGCCTTTACAAACACAGGTAGGATACAATTTAGTCCAATACCACCTGTTTATCTGAAGTATACACAGCACATAACTGTCTTCCAGTAAGTATTACTGTATGTATCCAGGCGTGTATTACAGAGTGGAGGACTTTGATGTTTGGACAGACCTGTCACCTGGCTTGTGTGGAGTAAAGTAGGATTTCAAGTGGTAATCTCACCTCTTGTTCAAGCGAGGATCAGCTGTGTTGATGTCCTTTCTGACAGACATTTTTTGTACCTGTATATAAAGATTTCAGAGAATCTTCAGGCCATCTTCCCTTTTTCTGAGGTTTATGACTAACTACTATGCCTCAAAATATTCCTGAAATCTTCTCTGTAAGGTTGTGTTTAGCAGCACTGTCATATCCCTCTGATCAGTTTGATGTCAAAGTCTTCTCAGAAAACAACCTCTTCACTGTAATTTTTCGTCATCTAAAAACATCTTTCCTGGGAATGAAGGACAGGGCAGACCATTTTATTTGCCCACTTTGAACTTTTCCTCTAGTATGTGGCATCTTATAAAAATTTATTATTTTGGTAAGTTTTGTTTTGGCTTGGATGCCAAAAGAAATTTAGACCACTGAAGCCATGATTCTGCTAAGCAAAAGTAAATCTTTACCTAAAGTTTGTTTCCAGAGTGGTTTTTTGTTTTGGTGTATTTTGGGGTTTTTATAATCATCCACTCTTCTCTCAATCCCTTTAAAAGGGAGCAGATACAAAGCTAAACTTCGACTTTGGTTGAGGAAACTCAAAAAATCTACAAACTATACACGTCTTGGCTACTAGGCTGAAGAGTATTGTTAGATGGATAGTCTTTGATTTGACTGTCTCTGCTTGGCCAAAAAAGTGTAGCTAGACTCCAGGTTAAAGCTTGCTTATCCAGAGTTTTGGTGGCCTCTTAGCGCCTCTTGCAAAGCGCTCTAACATTTGAAAGTTGGCCTGTGTTACAGCTCCAAGATCGGGTGATTGCCTTGCTGTTCTCCTTTGCTTAAGTAGGAGTGTTGTCGCTCATGTTGTTGTACTGACAGATGGCTTGACACAGACAGGTTATTACAATGATAGTCCTTCTATATGTAGTGCATATGGATTCTGTGAGCTGCCATTCTCTCCTGCTATTTTCATGTCTTTTGCCACCTGGATTCTCAACTGACTGAGACACAGCTAGGCCTGCACAAAGTGTTTTTTTCTTCTTACATGACATATGCAAAGCCCACCTCAGTTACAGAAGAACAGACACTGTGTCTGAAGGAAATCTGGTTTGCTGTGTGTGGGCATGTATGTGCCCCAGAAGAGGAATTAAATAGCCAGTAAAATAAATGTTGAGTATGTAGTTGTTTACTCTTGGGCTTGACTTGGCACAATTTGTGATGGTATGACATGGTGTTCTACCAAGCTCCCTTCTATTACTCAGATTTCTAGTGCTTTTTTAAAGTTGTTTTGGTTTTTTAAATAATGGTTTAAAGCAATAGATTGTGAAAAGAGCTTTGAAAATGTGAACTCAATGCATGGCAATACAGAAAGGACTGTCTTGAAAAAGAGACTAAAAAGGTACTCTGAGAGATCCATGACATTCCTGTTGAAGTTAACACGTGGAGCTCAATTATCTATCAAGATAACTACGAATACTAGTCTTCCTCTTTATTTCACCCCTCTCTGAAGAAGCATGGAATTGATCTCACATCCTACAAGCTATTCAGAGTGACTGTTCACTTTTGTACTGTTTGTGTCAATTAAGGAAAAAGATTGCTGTTTCCAATCCTTTCAGGCCAGTGTTTAAATTCCAGACTGGAAACCATTAGTAAAAGACTTGGTGGAATGCAGCAATATATTCAGCTTTCCTATGGAATCATCTGAATACCTGCAGAAACTTTGAACTTTGTTTGGAGCTCTGTCTGCAGTCAGAGACTGATTTGTTTAGCTCTGATATTTAAGGTTTGGAGACAGGGGTTTGGGGATTTTGCTTTTAATTTATGCATCTGAGTAGGCTCTGAAGCTTGCAGCTTTCACTGTTGAATAGGAAAGACTGTGTCTCATTCTCTTTATTTGTTTATTCCTCTGTAATGATCCAAATGAACCATTAGCTTATTAAGTGCACAGTTCAAAATGAATTGGATATTTACACATTTACCAACCTTAAAATATTCTTAATAGCCTCATGAATTATGATTTTTTTTAATGCTTGTGTTTCATTCCCTACCTACCTTTTCCTTTAAAAAGTGAATGGAAGTCAAGCAAGCAAGGGACAGTGATTTTGTAGGACTTCTACCAAGATATATGTGAGGAAGGCTTACTCTTGGCATCTACTTTTTAGGCTGCCTTTGGGAAATCAAATCTTAGAAGGCCAAGCTGGAATCAAGATTCCATACATGTCAAGTGTTAGCTGTTCGTAATTGCTCCTTGGAGACACCTAAATTAAATGTCTGAAATGGTCTCTGTGAACACTCCATGCTATGTTCCTGTTCTGTGTCTGCCAGTCTTTCCAGGAATCAGGTGTTTCTTCTTGGTGATATGGCAAAGGATCATATTTCTGCCAAGTTCCATTGGAATGTAACAAACTGAGGAAACTAAGTAAAGCGTTTAACTATAAACTTTCTGAAAACAAGTAAATGTATATTAAAAGGAGCTAGAAATTATACTTTACATAAAATATATGTATATCCCTGCATACAAACATTGTTGACTAGCGTTCTTGTTGTAATTACACTTAATAGCAGTAGATTACTTTGTCACTTGTATATTGCTTGCGTTTTTTTCTCCTAGAAACTGTTGTTTATCCTGTAGAAATCCACATGTTTTTGTTGTTAGTATGTTGTGAAGCCTAGTCCTGTTTTAAAGCTCATATAGATCACAAAGTCCTAATAGTGATGATGTTTTAAGTATGATGCACAGGTATTTGTGATGTGAATCCCATATTATATTCTTTATTTTACACTGTGTGTGTTTCCAACTACAAAACAAAATATGTCTACAGGCAATGCAGAAGGATCTTTTCTGTATCTTAGAAACACAGGTAAAAATCTGTAGTTGCCTTTGTTGTGAAACAGACCAGCTGTGCACTTTTGTAAGGTGCATCTGATGTTGCAGTCTAATTTCAGGCTGAGCAACGTGCAGTATTTTCTACAAAGAATGGCAACGTTAAATGGCAGGAACAGGAGTGTAAAATACACATTGTATCTGTTTCAGTCTGCTTGATAGTAGTGACAAGCGCTCAATGGCTGTCAGCATCCTTGTCAGCACGGAGCCGCCTTTGACATTAAAGTCCCCAGCCCAGCGGCTGTGCAGCTCTATTGGCAGTTCCATCAGGCTGCAGCTGATCGGCGAATGTCAGAGCCTGCCCTCTCTCCTGGTGTGTCGCCAGCCCTCTGTGTTTGCAGGCTGGCCTTGCCTGTTACTTGATCTTGCCACACTTCTCTCAGCTCTCCTATGGGAAATGAGCGGATAGGTCAGTGGTGTGTGGGTATCTTCGGGGCAGCACAGAACCCCATCCAAAGTGGCTTGCATAAAGGTTTGTAACGATTACCATTTCTTTAAGCCAATCAATGGGTAAGGTACCCAGAGACTCATTAAGTGGCATTTGAGGCACCTGTAAAAGAGTTTTGAGCTGTATTTCAGAAATGGGATGACAGCCTTTAATGTCTAATTGACCTCTTCTCTTTGTTTCACTTTCCGTATTTCCTTCTGATGTGTTCCCCCGTGGCAGCAAACAGCCCTGCTCAGCATTTTGAACTTCTGCTCGGAGCTGCAGCACCTCAGCCTGGGCAGCTGCGTCATGGTGAGTGCTTGGACCGTTCAGGGTGTGGGGATTATTGTGTGTGTGTGCGCACTCGCTTTGGAACCAATCTCGGTTTGTTTCACAAAGGTGTGTTAAATGCGAGGTTGATACAAGACTCTATTCTTTTGGAAGGTCCAAGATGAATGCAACTTGGTCATATACTTAAGGGTTATGTACTAGTTTAGTAGGCCTAAAACAGCTTGTAGGCTTTCTCAGAGTTCTTCAGCTTTTTTCTAAGTTTTTGGGCATTCTCTATTTGCGTAATCACTTAATAAATAATTAATTAGACTTTCATACAGAGATGCAGCAACTGATCAACTTAAAATGGTAATAAGTACAGTCTTCAGTCATTCTTCAGTAGTTGCACTTCCTGTGGTCATAAAAGCTGTTGTAATCATCTTTTAAGGGGAAAACAACTGTGCAAAAAGAAATGTTTCTTCAAAGGAACAACTTTTGCTGCAGTTTGATCCTCAGTATTAAGTGAATTTAAAAACAGCTGTGTCTGGAGTTTATAGGAATTTTTTTTTATTTTTGTCTTTTGTAAAAGTAGATCTCACTGTACCATGCAGTGAAAATTTTTCGAAGCTCTTTAGAAATGACAAATGCTTGAGACAGATGTGTTATGTGTGTTAGGACACAAACCTTGAAACACCTCTGTATGTGTCTGGAATGCTGCTGCACATGACTGAGTGTCTGCTTTCCTTGCAGATTGAAGACTATGACCTTATAGCAAGCATGATGGGAGCAAAATGCAAAAAGCTTCGCAGTCTGGATTTGTGGAGATGCAAAAACATAACTGAAAGCGGGATCGCGGAATTGGCTTCGGGCTGCCAGCTTTTGGAAGAACTTGATCTTGGTTGGTGTCCTACGCTCCAGAGCAGTACAGGCTGCTTCACAAACCTTGCACGCAAACTCCCGAATTTACAGAAGCTCTTTCTTACGGCCAACAGGTCTGTGTGTGACACAGACATCGAGGAGCTCGCTGCCAACTGTACGCGCTTACGGCAGCTGGATATATTGGGTAAGAGAATGTGGGAATACTGGTGTTTGTTTTACGGTGTCTCAAAAGCCCTTCAGTTAAAAAGGAGTCCTTAAGACAAAACTGTCCTCTGGACATATTTTATAAATAATTATTTCTTAAAATTATGGTTTAGCACATGAAAAAAAAAGAGGTACATTTTACTCACTGCATGAATTCTGACTCAGAATCCAGTGGATTTATACCAGCTGTGTAATTTAACTGCTGAGTATGAATTGCTTAAACTGGAATTTAAGCGCAAGATTTTTTCCACTAACTTTTCTTTTCCTGACCATCAGGTTTTTTAACTTAAGCCTTTCTCTTTTGATTATCAGAAGATCCAATTTCTTATCATTCTTTCTGCTTTTGTTTGTGTTTTTATTTCTGTGAAGTGTGACAAAGTATATTTATAGCATGAGTCTGTGATCAATAAACAGATTTTGTTTTTGTCCAATAAATATTTGTTATGCATTATATAATATATATTATATACTATGCAATACTGAATTTCTTCATCACTTCTATCACTACATGAAGTTAAGTTATTAAAGATGAAAGGGTAATTAACAGCAAAACCTAAACTTTCTAGTAAGGTGGGAAGGAAGTGATGAGGATCAAAAAGCATAGCAAATCTGAAATTTCTAATCCTCTGCAGCTTCCATAGTTGAAAATATTTTTAGAGATCTAAAGTAAATATACTTTGAACTCTTGAGTAAGGACTTTGAGAAGTGTAGTTTTGTGTGATGCTGAATTTATTCTTTTAAGGTGGCATATGAGGTTTTCTTTTTATAATAATGTAGGACAGCAGGGATGTTTGTGACATCAGTGTGGGAGAAAATTCTTCATGGTTTACCAACTTAGTTTCACAGGTTAGCTGAAAAGGGAAGATTCAAATGAAAGGGTATAGTTGCTCTATGTACTTCTAACATTTAATAATTGTAATGAAAATACTACATTTAGGTTGAGAGGGATACTGAAAAGAACTGAGAGCCAACAACATGAATAATGTTCCAAGCAAGTTTAAAGATTTATTCTTATCAGCATTTCTCATTTCAAAGTATTTGCCATATGGCTTCAGATCAGCACTCCAATATACTCTTCTATAATGATAAAGAGTTTTACTCACTTCTGAGAGAGTTGCCTTCTGACCAGCGTGGGAAAGACATATGAACAGAAAAGACCTTACGTCCACCTAGTACAAGTTGTAGATATGTTACATTTATGCCTTCATAATGTATGGAGTATCCCCTCCAGGGATACTGTGTTTTGTGTATCTTTAAGAGAATCTGCTTTGTACCTAAATTATCAGGGGCACACTGTCCTGTTCAGACACAAATTTTCCAAAGGGTGTAGGGAATTAAGTCTTTCGGAAACACTTACGTGCCCCTGACCACCCACTTCCATGTGTTTCTGTTACAATGGCCTTGTGTCTGCCCACAGAGTGGTCAGACCTTGTTACTGCATCAGAGGCTCACCAAAGAATAGTTTGGCTGTGTTAAACCTATGGATAGGATAGTCTGTTACTGCTGCTGCCTCTGACACCAGTGAGGCCTGCTGCCACATTTCTTTAGTGTTTGAATTCAGTTTTTAATTAAGTTTGACATCTTAAAGATTTTTTTTTTTTTAAATAACATGAAAGTGGAAAAGGAGTTTGTTCTGTTCCCTGGATGCCTACCAATATACCTGAGTCAGGTGGATTTGTAGTCAAACTTTTCCAGTGAGACTGCATGTTGCATTTAGATAAATCACCTCTAGGGGATATCCAGTCGAACTACCTGCAAAATGAATAATCTGCAAAACATTATTTCTTTATTCCTTCAGAGAAATACTTGGTAGAGTGAAAAAATGGTTTTCCTCTGCTGTAGACAGGTCAGCACAAGGTGATACTACATAGGTGAAGGACTTACCCTGCTTTTTTGGCAACAGTGAGGAAACTGTTAATTTTTTTTGTCTGATATTGTAACCACTACGGTCTGTGGTTACAAGAAAGAGCTGTCAAGTAGAACCGCATGGCGTCATCTGGAGGTAGAGTTGCCAGGTGTTCCAATGTAAGTGCAGAAGTCTCTGTTGTCTGAACTAAAGAGTGAGTCTCTCACTGTGCAGGAGTACCAAGGAAGTCATAAATCTCTGAATGTGCTCTTACTTTGGGCATGTGATACAGGGCCATCCTGTTACTTTAAGCTGCATAAATGCATGGTATGTTTTTGCCCTTCAGTAGAAGTGTGACAACAGGTCTGAAGCTGTAAGAGGTCAGAGCTCAGCTTTGCAAGAGTAACCTTGAACAGTGGGTGTTCTCTGTGATGTGAATGAATGAGAGGTGCTCTTATTATATCTTTTGTCATCTCCCAAGTAAAGAAATGTCTGGCTTGCGTATGCATTGTGAAGGGTGTAGAGGTATTGCTGCTAGGTTAGCACTGTGTGCTGTAAGGGAACTTCTTTTGCTTCAACAAAGCTGTGTAAAAGCAAGGGGTTTTGCTGTATACAAGCACTTATCTAAGTAAGGGTCAGAATGTCTTCCCTTCACTGTAGTCACCAGTGCTGAAGATATCATACTGATGTCTCTCTGCAGTTGTTATAACTTACAAACTTGTCAGAGAAAACTTCTTGTTTCAGTTATAGGTTATTTATCATCACAATAGCTTCAGGGGTGGAGGAGTCTAAGCCTCTGAAAGAAATCTTGTTGAACTGTAAGGGTTTCAAAATGCACATTATATATAGCCTGGATGCTGTTTTAAGGTGATAGGTCCTGAGGCTTGCTACCCATCTGTCCTTTACTGTAATTGTTTGGCAATTTCCTTGTTACAGAGTCAGAGGACTCTGTAGAAGATGAAAATTGCTGGTTTTCAAGGACTCTGTGTACTTACTGGCCTGTCTAAAGCATTTTTGGATGTCAGGCTGTGTTTGTGCTGTGTAAGACATAGAAAATAAACGTCTGTTCAAAAAAAATCATGGGCTGGTCTGTATCTGCTGTATCATAAGTTTGGAAGAGGAAGCGTGGTGTGTGTCACTGAATGCACGAGGATGTGCTTCTCTTGAACTTTTAGTTCTGAGCTTTCTTTTACCCGCTACATCCTGAACTGCCTGCTTACAAGTATCATTTCCTTCCCAGCCCACATCTTTTCCACTGACTGACATGGCATGTTTCCACCCTCTGTCAGAATGATCCAGCTATGATCATCTGACAGTTCTGTAGTGACGCAGTACATCAGCTAGTGCTGTCAAAAGTTAAGTGGACACCTCTAGACCAGTAGTTAAAAAACTAGTCCTCAAACTGTGATCAGCATTGAGCAATGTGACAAGTCAGATGGCAACCTGAATTGACAGTGCTGAAAGCTTTTCTTGCACATCACATCAGCTACTTAGCTCTCTTGCCATGGGGTTCTCAGCTGCTGTCAAGGTTGAAGAGTAAATCATATTAACCTTGCTCCCCAAAAGTTCCAACTGCCTCTGTCCTGCACAAAAAGAGTAATGAAAAGTAGACACCCTCATTACCACAAAATTCATGTATTCCTGTCTACATTCCAACACCTCCCACACCTTCCTGAGCAACAGAAAACCCAACTACCCCCTTGCCAGCTGTCAAAGTTTTCAACTTTATCTTGAGAACATCAACACGTAGTTAGTCAATTCAAACATGAAAATGTGTAGCACATTTAAATTTTGAATTTGAATTGTGTGCAATAGATTGAATAAAATGTAAAGAGTAAAAGGCTAGTTTGGCTGGTCTAGGGGAAGAAAGGAAAGAAAAGTAAGAATATTTGAGGGAAGAGTGCTAGTTATTTTCAAGGTTGGTACTCTGAAATATTATTTGGTGTGTAGTAGTGTCCCTTGCCCTAGAAATTTGGGTTCTGCAGTTTTTATAACTGTCCTGCACAGGTCTCCTAATCAGCTATAGAATTTGAAAACTTGGATATATGACAGATATAAATTAAATTACTTACAGCTAATAAACATAATTGTTCTAGCAAAGAGATAATTACTCAGAGTTACCTTTTACAAGGGTGATACCAGAGAATTAAAAACAAAATTAAATAGGAGATTTTAATGTTTTGGTTATGCATGTATTCTGAGAAATGGCTGATTAGTCCATGGAGGAGAAGTTGTAGTAATAGAAGTCCAAAAGCCTCCAAACTCTAGAAGAAAAATGCACTACACAAGCAATTAACTAGTAGGCTACATTGTCAGTCTTTCAAAAGCAAAGGAAAATGTGCTGTATTAAAATTCTGAAATGCTTTTGAATGGGCTTTTAAGATACATACATCACTAACTGTACATTGTATAAATAAAAGTAGGACTACAGATGATGTGCACTTATCCTGTGGTGTGCATAACCAAACCCCAACTGGATTGCTTTTAGAAAAAGGTATTTTCTAACGTAAAATTTTAAGTCTGAGGAGGAAAAAAACACAGGTGCAATAAAACATGCAATTTAAGATGACCTGCTTAGTTGCAAATCTATTAAAAGTCTTGGATGAAATGGTACGAGAAGTATCAAAGTTCAGGTAGGAAGGCATGAAGAACATCCTACACAAAAAAATCTGTGTCTGGGCATCTAAATCTTGATTTTTTGTAGAAACACACGTTCAGATCTTGAAGCATAAAAGCTGTGATACATAAATGAGGCTGGGTTTAGATGAAGGTGCTGATGTAGTAGCAATTTTAAGGCTTGGTGGAAAAAAAGATGAGCAGCATAACATGTTGTTCCTGGAGTTGCATTTGGAATGGTAGAGCAGGTCCTTATGGTAGAACAGTGATACTGTGGTAAAGTCCGTAGTCAAATGAAGTGAATAAATAAAGCATGTTACAGAATTTCTGTGTAAAGCCTTAGGGATTGTTGCATGAACCACCAGACAGTTCTGATGATAGTGATTATATAATGGTAAGGGAGTTAAAAATCCCAGTGATAATGACAAGCTTAGTCTCTGTAGAGGAGAAAAAATTTGGGGGCATGATAGCCAAGACTGTCCTTGGGTGATGTTCAGTAATGCCTCAAAGCAACTAATCTGAGAGCCTGACACAGGGTAATTGAAGACCACATTTAGATACCCCCTTGCTTATACAGAAGAGAACTGGAGACTACTGAAACTATCTGGAGTCTTTCAGAAATTGAATCCCATTCAGAGAACAAAAATAGGAAGACGAACTCTGGAATAGTGAAACAAAATCACAGTAAGGCAGTATGAAGTACGAAGGAACCACTGGCTAGAGGTGAATGATACTGTTTTTCAGCTGTGTTAGGAGTTTACAGGAGTGACTGAGCTTGGTAGATAGTCCAGATGTGAAGGCTCACCCCAGTCCAAGGCTATTGCAGGAGAACTGTTGTGTGTCCATTTGTGTTTGTGGCGGAGGGGATCAAGCAGGCTGCTACATCAGAGCCATTCTTTCCAGGAGATTAGCCTGGAAAGCTGCCTTAAATTGGAATGCCAATACAGAAAGCTTTTGAACAAATCAATACGCTGAACAATAATAAATTTTTAGGACTAAATGGTATTTATACAGTGGTTGTAAATGAGCTTAAATACAGGGCTCTGGGAACCTTATTTCTGGTGCGTGATCTGTCTCTTTAATCAGCCTCAGTGCTAGAGTAATGCAGGGTTACAGACATGGCACAACCTTCTGTAAAGGGTTTGGGTTAGGAGCTACAAAACAGTAAGATCATCTTTTGCTCTGTGTAAACCAGTGGCAGCCATGAGGAAGTCAGTCAGTGGACATACAGAGGACATAACCATATTTTGAAGAAGAGCTGCATCCTAGCAAGTGTAGTATTAGCTTTGCCTCTCCGGTCCTTCAGAATTCTTTAGAGTTCTTGGTGAATGTGAGCACCACTCCAATCCATAGAAGATTGGATTTTCAAAAGCTTTAGCCAAGGCTGTGCTGCTTTTGTAACTTAGCTGTCTTCTTCTGGATTATGAGTGTTTCAGAGACAACAGAGGACAAGAATGTATCATGTCTTTTCACAGTGAAGTTATGTCACTACTGTGGTCACCAAGGATCTGTTCTGATCTGCTTGTAAGTAATCCAGGCAGAGGGGTGAATAATGCCAGGGGTAACACACAGGTATTCAGGGTAGAAAAATCTGAAACTGAAGAACTTAACTCTGAAAAACTGGCAGAATAATCTTGTGATACTTACTAAACAGATGATAAAGCAGGAGGAGAACATTGAATCAAATGCAAAGTAGTAGGATGAGGCAAAATAATATCAACTAAATATATAGGGGACTGGATTTATATTAGCCACTGTTTTGTAGGAAAGAGATCCTGTGGACAATTTTTGGAAAACTTCAGCTCATTGCCCAGCATCATTCTAATGGGAGTAGAGAAGATTAGGTTTTCTTTGACAAGAAATGGAGAAAACATCATAAGACTTATAAAATTACTGACTGTGTGCTCAGTGCACTGTATTATTCTGGTCATCCAGTTTCAAAAGTACTAAATTAATGCAGAAACAACACAACAGGGGTCAGTTTGAGATGTAAGGGAATCTGGAAAACAGATGGCCTTGGGGGAACAGAAGAGATGTGCATGGGGGTTATGAATGATTTAGAAATTGTGAACTGGGAATGATCTCACTGCTTCTTTCATTGCACCTTAATTATTGCAATTAATAGGTTGGAGGTTTTGGGGTTTTTTTTTCTCTTTTCTTTTTTGACATTATGTAGTTAAACTATGGAACTTGTGAAGGGGCTGTAAATACGAAGAAATTCAGAAAATTAGTAGAATTCATGAAAGATAGCTTTAGAAACCCTAAAACTAATTTTTGGCAATTGAGAAGATTCACCAGTGAAAAGCTACTTCAAAAAAATCTGCTTCTTTTTTTGCAGGGAAGGTAAGGAGTGTAGGGAACATCATTGGCCCTGGCCCTAGACAAGATCCTGGACTAGATGGCTTTTTGGGGTGCTAGTTAGCTGAAGATGGAGCTGCGTGAGTTGAAGTGTCTCCCAGCAGTTTTTTGCAGTAGTGTTGGATATATAGACTCTCTAGAGGGAAAGCTTGATGAGCAGTTTAGCCCACTGTAGACACCCAGGCTCATTTCACTTGCCTAGAGTAACCTGCCAGGCTTCCAGCCTTTCCTGTAAGGCATGAATCTCCTCCTCTGGGGCCAGTGTCCTCTCTGCCAGCTGTGCGTGGATGTCCTACACCGTGTAAGGTCCCCAAGGGGCGCTGAGTACTTCAGACAGCTGATTCACACCCCAGTGCCCAGCCAGATGAATCAGCTGCTAAGCTGGTGGACTAAGCTGCCATGGGCTGGACTGTCTGGATGTCCATCAGTTGTAATGGATGTGTGGATTTGTGCTTATAAACATCGGTTTATTTGGTTCCTGACTGAATCCTATGCTTGATCTGACCCTGTGTGACACTTGGGAGTTTAGCCACTATGGTCTTGTTTTTAGCAGGGTTTAACTAGTGTGTTTTACACATACATGTATGTATGATCAGCAGTCTCTTGAACAACTGCCCCTGCATGTGTGTAACACTTGCTCTAGAGCCCTGGGAGCCTTGCTGCTGCCTTTGGAATTGGAGTAGCCCCCAATCCCTTGTCTGCCGTGCTGATGGTCTGTGTGCTCAACAGGAGAATCGTGAGCATGACTGCAGCATTCCATGCTGCTGCCTAAGCCCAGCGTCTGGTCCCTGAGAGGTTTTGTGGCTCTGGGTACCTGGCTTCTGTAGTGAGAGATTCCCCTTGAGGTTGTAAAGTTGCTCCCCAATAGGAAATGACAGTGACTTAAGCAGTTAAGAAAATACACTAGACTTTTTAAAGGTAAAAGTTCTAGGTGCTTTCTGAGAAGCTTTTAATTTGAAAACTAATTTCAATAATTTAGATAAAAGTTGTGTTGTAGTAGCATTTTTTCATGACATTGTATTAACAGCTTAAAACTCTCCACTATTCTTGGTAACTTTACAATTCTTTTTTGTTTTGTTTTTGAACAGGAACGAGGATGGTGAGCCCTGCATCTTTGAGAAAATTGCTGGAGTCTTGCAAAGATCTTTCTTTACTCGATGTGTCCTTCTGTTCACAGATTGATAATAGAGTTGTGCTAGAACTGAATGCCAACTTTCCTAATGTGTTCATAAAAAAGAGTTTCACCCAGTGACTCCGTATATATGCTGCTGTGGAACCCATTTGGCAGAGTTGTTTTCCTGTAAATTTGTGCTGATTTTTTTTTAAGGAGAATATAAGTCTGCTATAAAATAGTGGAAACTATTAATTATCTACACAAATGGATAAAATACATTTAAACATAATACGTTTCTTAAAGTTGATATTGTACCTAAGAATTATTTTACTCTGTTAATTGATGGCGCTGCATGTTTTTAAATACTAGCCATATGTCTGGCTTTAATGAGAAGCAAATGAATGTCTTCTTAAATGTCCCTTCACAGGGTGTTATACACAATACACTATGTTAATATCCAGGTGAAAGCAGAAGTACAATATTTATTAGTAAGGAAAATATGGGTGCTTACTTTTCATGTGTTTCTGTGTGTATATATAAAGGTATACATATGTATTTTTATATACATACACAGATATTGTAGCATTCTAGTTTGGCTGCAGCATAAGATTTTATGATCTGGCCTATAATTAGTTATTTGAAAACCAGTTTAAGTGTGTATAAGAACAGATAGAAAAGGCACTTTGTCTTCTTTGAGTTTTGGCAATGAATTCTGTCTGATACAGTTTTCTCCCTTCCTTCACCTGAAATAGATGTAAATGAAATATGATGTTTTACAGTCCAGCCTAAGCAACACAACAGATAAATGTGAGAACCTGGACCGCCTAAACTTAGAGCAGAAATGAAAGATAAAATTAACAGCTGCTTCTTGGTATTGAGATACAAAGTTTAGGCCAGGTACTTAATGTTGTAATTATAATGTGTAGAAAACTCCAGAGTAGTTTTCTTTTTCAAATTTCTGTCATGGTCAAGACTTGATTTGTGATATCGTGCAGAGGACCATGAAAAGTAGAACTTAGAGTAATGTGTTAGCAACTGTCTTTTCACTGTCATCAAATCTACTGTCAGGTGTAAAAACAAGCATCTTTGTTCAGTAAAACAGCAATGAAAATATAATGGGTTTGAAACAAGGGCCATATGATTGGATCATTTTATGATCACCAAACCTTAGTACTGGATTTGTTTTGTTTGGAGTTTTGTTTTGTTTTTCCAAGAGGAGAGTAGCTCAAAGTACTATTGCACTCTCTCTTTAAGACTGCTTAACCTCTGGAGAAGAAAAACTGTGCTGATGGACAATTTTTGGGAGTTTATTCCTTTTGCACTTTCTTGGATGAAGCTTTTCTCTTTATTTTTTTCCTTGAATACCACTGCTAGAGTATGTTGCTCTGTACAGCTTTGGTTTAGAATTTTGCCTTTTTAGCCATTGTTGATGCATATGGACCATAAAATACAGGCTGTTGTTTATAGTGGTTCTGTTATTCTTGTATTGATGGCACTTATTACCTGCTGGAATAAGAAGAAAAACACTTTGTCTGAGAGAAGTACAGTATTGTACTGAAGATCAGTGACAAAGAACACTTCAGTTCATGCAGTAAATAACCAACTGCTACTAGAGGACTGCTGCAAATCATTAAAAATCTGACAATCTTTGTGGCTCCTGAATGACTGCGTTGAACTCTTTGTGCTGGTGCCAATACTTTATAAACCATGTCATGAAACAGCTACCGAACACTTATCTGATTTTATTGAAAGACCTAGTTCTTCAGATTTTTAAATTTTGCTGAATCTCTGGGGAATTCCATATCCAAAGAAGGGCATACACAGTTGGCTTTTTGATTTTTTTCCTCCACACAGGTGGCACGATGGGATTTCCAACTAGTTTATGCCATTCCATTTTTTTTCTTCTTTAGAAATCTGGACATTGTCAGAGAACTTTAGATTGATTTACTTTTTTTCCACACTGAAAGATGTCAGCTTTGGTATGATTCTCTGAAGCCTCATTTCTCTCAGTCATGTTTGGGTTCATTTGTTTTTCTGTGAACTTTTAACTTTTTTTAGTCTATATTTTTCATCGTAATTAAGTATTAAACATTGTTATTCTAGTTACAGGAGAACACAGGTACAGATAATGGGAGTTTACAAAGAACAGAGTTTCAAAACAAATGTTTTTGTTGTAAAATTTCACTTCTCAGGGGTTGTTCCATGTTTATCTCCTTTTTCTTCTATAGAGATCCATTTTGTTTGGTTTTCACTGTAAATAGAATGAAATGTGGATAAAGTGATAGCCATTGTGCCTTCAAACTGGAAAACTTGGTAGATAATACAGTTTAACTTCTCATCAGTGAATCAAATACGTGTTTTTGTAATCATGTATGTGTAAAGAATTTCATTCTCTGTTGCTTTTTAGGCAGCATAAAGGTTTAAATTGAAAATTTGTTCATACTGAAGGATTTTTTCTTTCTTATGTTGCATCTTCTGTTTGAAATTGGTTTTTTTCAGGAATTCTCCATTGTTACTTGGGAGATAAATTGAAGTTGAGTTTTTATTTGGATTGTTTAAAATTTAGCTATTGCAAACATATAATTAATTAATTCAAAGAGCAGGGAAACTATTGGGAATGACTTCCATCTATAGTTGTAGACCTCAACCTTCAGTTAGAGAGTAAGAAGCTCTTTTAGCTATGGCTTTATAAATCCAAGAAGTCTTCCAGCAAAACAAAGTTAGACCAGACTTAGCATTTGTAATACTTGTATGATAAAGAAAACAACTTGCTTTTAGACCCTCCTCATACGTCACAAAGAAGCAAGAATAGGTTGCTGTCTCTTTAGTTCTATCTTATATTTTAGTGTGTCTATTTAATTTATACATATTTATGCATAAATTATATATATATACACATATGTTTGTGTGTATATATGAGTTTTTTTGGAGGTGTGTACATACATAAACATACACGTATAAGTCTCAAAGTTTTTCATGTAGGAGTTACTTTTGTAAAGTGAGTATAATAGCAAAAGATGTTTCATAGCAGTTCTGCTTTCAGCTGTTGCTTTACTCTACCTGGAGAGTGAGTTCATCTCCACCCATGCAGCAGGAAAAGCCTGGACAGGAGATGTGCCGGATTTCCAGTGTTGCTTTGCCAAAGTGCCTTTTGGTTTGTCTGCTCTTGAGAGGTATTACAGGGTATGAAGAGTGAATGCAAAGTCCTAGATAACTACTGTGGACTGTCTCCTTGTGAAGCAGTCGTATAGAGGGAAACTTCTGGTTTCATTTAATCCAAAATTAATGATGTCAATTCCTCCATTGGAGGAATTCAATTACTCTTGAATTGGGTTGTCATCTCCATCACTAGTCTGTCCCTCAGTCATATCATTGCTGTTAAGGATATTCCTTTTTTTAATTCTGTTGTTTGATTATTTGTCTTTCTGAAGCTTTGTAAAAAATGTGCTTTGGCAACAAATGTTAAAAAAACATGCCTAACATGTCCAAAAAAGGGGGTTTGCTCTGAACTGCTCCTGTTTTTAAGCTAAAGGAGGGCTTCCATACCCTTTGTATGAAATCAATGTGGGATGGCCTGTAGGTAATGATGTAATTCCTTGGGTAATTTTAAAAACTAGTATGATAACTTGACCATTTAAAGCATCTTCTTAACTCTTCAAGGCTTTAATTCAGTACTGTACTTATTTGTATTCATAATTTTGAGCTGTCTGGCTACATAGCTCTACGAAATGGATGGCATCTCTGTTCTTTAAATTATACACCTGATTAAGTCCATTAGTGAGCATGGCTTATCTAGAACAATTTTACATGGGAGTTTGGACCTTATAATCCCCCATGTACTTGGAGGTCCACATTTCAGACAAAAACCCACAAACAAACAAACAACAAAACCTACCAAAACCTTTGCATTTCCTTAGAGCTCTTACGCTAAGTTTTCCAGATACAAGATGTCCTGTAATCATGGTACACAGTGAGTAGAATTCATCTCACTGAATGTTAGTTCTTTGAAAGTTAGACATCTACTTCAAGGGAGAATCTGGGCACCTCTAGAGAGTTATTAATCTCCTAAGGCAGACATTTAAGGAAAGAAGAATGAATCATGTTCTAGAGAGCCTCTCTGGAGACTGTGGAAACTGTGATTTAGCTCAGGTTAGATACTAAACTGAGATTAATTCCATCCAGTGCTGTATTACCTGTCTTGAAAAACAAGATTGTAACAACATCCATCCTTAAACCTTCAAACCCTCCAAATTCCATCCAGAGAGAAGCAAAAAAAAAAAAAAATTCTGACAACCCTGAGGACCTTTATCAATACCAGGATCTGCTTCTGCCCCTTGCTGATACATGTGGTATATAATTTGTTTTATTTTGTTAGTTTGTTTGGCTTTTGGGTTTGGGGTTTTTTTGGAAATCCCCTTTGCCTGTTCCAAAATCTCATGCTGTATGTATAGTTCTGTAAGTGCATGAAGTAAACAGACAAACATAATTATTGTATTGCTACTATTTTGATAATCTTTCATATTGCTATAATTAAGACTGAGTAGTTTAACTGCTCTACTGTCATCAGAAATGTCACCCACTGTGCATTTGCAAAAATTGTGTGCTGAATCCTGGTTCTTACTGTGTGTACTTATTGCATCTTACGGGCTATATTTCCCATGTCACATCAGCAGGACTGCTAAATTTACAAAAATGAGATAAAATGTAGCATTTATTATAAGGACTATGGGAGTGACTTTATATATATGATTTACATATTCATTATTGCTCTTTAACAATGATTCTGTAAGTTGTAGCTTTTGAAATTATTAGACTAGAAATCCCTGGTTTAAAGCATCTGCACATACTCTGTCAGACTCCTTCAATGGTTTTTTCCCAGATGAAAGCATTAGTCCTTAACTGAGATGAGATGATGATTTCTGTGATTTTTAGATTTCTGACTTGATAATGAAATGCAAGAAAGTGGTCTTCAATAAATGTTACCAGGCACAGGACAAGCTGTGGTAACTTCCAAATGGAAGGGCTGAGAAATGACTGTTGCGTGTTACAGATCCTCATGAGCTTCAGTGAAGGGCATCAGCAGAAGGAGTCTCTTTAAGAAGATTCAGCCTCTCTAATAGGAGGCAGTGGTGAGATTTTCCTTTTCAGCTAATGGACTAAATACTGTTACTTCTGTTTGAGTTACATAGCTCTGGTTTCTCCTTGTCTTGTTTTCATTTAAGGATGATAAATGGCACAGTTAGGACAGATGTCCTAAACTGAAGTACATCCATTGTGAGGAATGAAGTTTTTCTGTTGCATGTTTTGTTCGCCTTTTCTAAAAATAAAAGAATAAAAATACCCTCAACTATTTGAAAACTCATTTTCTTTAGATTCTGAAGAAATGCAAATGTCAAGAAAGTTAAGAAAAGAAAAAAAACGGACTTACCCAGATTTATCTGGAAACTCATGGAAGGGTAGCCAGAGCTATTTATAGATGTGAGGAAAGTAAGTCCCTTGCTCTAGATCAGCTGTTACCTTTCCCAGAAATATAGCTTTCCACATAGTATCACATGCTCATACTTCTAAATTAGGATTTACCATTTAGATGCTCTTAATATTGACCTTTCATGTACATATTTGTGCAGTAAGTCACGATGTCTCTTGGTTTCATTTTTATCAACTACATAAAAATATATTTCTTTGCCTACCACTGTGAAATCATGTTTTTTGTTATTTAATGAAACTATTTCATGCATGTACACACAGGTGCATGTAAGACTTAATTGCTCAGGTTTTTTGCAGCTGGTCCTTTTCTGAGGACAAACTGCTGTATGGGGGTAAAAATGGTAAAGTCTCTGGAGAAGGTTCAAGGGAAATCTGATCAATATATAGGAATACTATATATACAATATATAGGGGAAGAATGAAGAAGAGAGAGCCAGATTCTTCTCAGATGCCCGTGAACAGGACAAGAGGCAGTGGGCACAAACTGAAACACACAAGATGACGTTTTATGGCAGGCTAGGGAGCTTGTGGACATACTCATCATCCTGGGCAACTGACTGGATGTCCCTACTTGAGCTGATGGAGGCTGGACTGGGTGACCTCCAGAGGTCCCTTTCCAGCCTCATCTGTTCTTTGTTCTATGATCTGAGATACCTGTAGTTGATTTCTTTGCTTCGTTGTTCTGATTGCATGTGGGAAATAGAAAAAACAGAAAGCTTTCGTAGCAGTGCAGATGTAGGGCTAAAGTTAAAAAGATAGGAGAATAAGGACATAGAACAGTAAGACTGTTTTTGTGCTGTGTAGAGTTAGGCTTTAGCAAGTAGAAAAATATGTTAAGCAAGATAATAGAAAAGTTTATTAATGAGGCTCTATGCTTTGTTTATAGAAGAGTACAAAAAGTTCCTCAATAGCAAAAAAAAATGAAACAAGCACGTATTGTTAGATACAAGGTATACGTGTAGTTTTAATGATTGGTTTATGCAGATGCCTGTAAGCTTTTAACAGTTTGCTATTGGTTAGAAGACCTTTAAAAGGCCTTGTAACACAGAGAATTCTGGGCTGCTGTTGGCTTTCTTTTTTTTTTTTGCCGTCTTTCCTGTCTCACCCTGTACTGAGGCTGATGTTGCAATAAAGCTCAAGGAACGTCTCCTGGCAATCCCATCCCGTTATTTGGAAAATAATAGATCCCACAATTGCTGAAGAAGGTAGGGAGAGGAGAGGAGAAAAGAAAGACTACCTATCATAAGCATCTTTTCATGTTGAGAACAGACACAAGAATCTTGTACATTTCCCTTTATTTTAGGAGAAGTAACATATCTCTCCATTTAAGTTAGCAGGAAAATCTAAATGGATTAAAATTTTGGTAACGTTTTCAACATGCAGATCTGTAACACACAGAACATACAACTGTTCTATGGGAGTATGATTGTCACTCTAAAGCCTGAACATTACACCAAAGACTAAGAAAAATAACACTATTCTTGGGCACTGGCAATAGTTTCTGGTTAGAAACTGAGTTGTCCATAATACAGTAGGAGTAGTTCAGTTTCTATATCTTTACACTGAATTGGGATTGTCATGATTTTGGTGACTGGTATCCCTGCTTACTCTGTTGGAAACTGAGTATAGATAGCAGTTACCTGTTTGTACTGTCAAACACAAATGTTTGAATTCAGGTGAAAAAGAGGACCAAGTTTATGAAACACTGGGATGTCTGAGTGTTTTAAGGAGGTACCATGTATAATTCTGAGTTCCCATCTTTTGTATATTTACTATTTTATCGTTGTCAGGAGTTGTTATCGCTGCTCACCATCAGAAGATGAGTTCCCTTTTATCAGACCTTGGTCTCTCGACTTTTCTTTAGGGCAGTGCCACAGATTTTTGCACATACCCACTGTTCTGAAATGAACAGAGAAAATAGCTGGCTAGGTTAGGATTTGGAAACTAATGGCTAGTCTATGCTTGAAGTTATTTTGGAATAGTTCTAAAAGTAAATTAAAATAACCAGGAATTGATGTGTTCACAGGGAGACCTTGTACTTTCCGGTTTAACTTTGGTGCCCTTCAGCTGTCATAGTGAAATCTGTGTGTTGGTGATCTCTCTGGATTTTGTTAGTGAAAATAAAGGCACTGCAGCTCTTCAGCATCTTGTGACATTTTGCATTCATGTCCTTGCCAGGCAGATGGTGAAGTTGTGGAGATTGGCCTGATCTCTGGAAGTGAGGTGTGTGAATTGCCTGGGGAAATTTCCTACTCACATTTACTCATACGTGCAGATGAGAAGGAAGGGCATCTCCAGACTTTCACATTTAAATTCCTAAACCCAGCACCTGGATTCATTTAAACATAATAGGTCTCTCCCTGCCCCCAATCACATAACCAGCAACAAAATACTTGCATTGTATTTATGATTTAATAGTACACTCCATTTTCTGCCACAATAGGAGTTTGAGTAATGTAACAAGAAAGTCCTATTGCATTGCCTTTTAAAGAAACTAATTTCTGTAAAGGTGGAAGAGCAGCAACAGAGGCAATAGTTCCAGACACTATCTGTAAATACCTGTGCTGTACATGCTATGCCTGTAAGCACCAGAAGCAAGTTACGCCTTTTTGTAATAACAAGTTGAGAAGGACAAAAGGGATAATTGCCTCTAAGCACATTTTCTGTAGCTGGAGGATATTTATATCATTGAATTTTAAATATCTAGAGTAGATACTAAAGTTAGGACACTATTCTCATAGGGTCCTGTCACTAAGTAGATAGGTTCTTCTATAGGGTAATTCAGATCAGATTAGTCTTCAGTTGAGGTCTTGAATTGACCTTTGGAAAAGCAGAGGTCTGTGTAGACCAAATAAAATTTCTGTTGGAAGCTAGCACAAGTGGATTCAGAGTAAGACGTTACTTACTCCTTGGTGCTCTCTATTAGTCCCCTAGCTTGACTTGCTTCCACCAAAGGCCACCACTTGCTTTGCTCCATTAGTTGAACTGGATCTGATTGCTCCCTACAAAATATCTTGGTTAAAACTAGAAAACAGCTTGTTTTCTAGTAGTTGTCCTTTTGGTTGTTTGGGTTTTTTTTACCTTCCCAATTTGGCTATTAAAGACAGCAGAAGGAAGGGGGCATTTAGCTTCAATTAAAAGAATTACAGGCAGCAGGTGGGAGCATGTTGGTTGTGCAAATGTTTTAATTCAAATTAGCATAAATGAGGATAGCCACTCTTGATTGTGATCCAAAGCTTCTTAATTTTTACATAGTTCATCTCAGTACTGTGCCACAAAAATGTCCAAAGTGAGGTTGTTTATTTGCACCCCTTGATGGTGACTCAAGCCCTAAAGTATAAAATTCTACTGTGAACATATGAGTCAGGTCCTAACTGGCTTCAATAAATTCCCCCCAAAAGATCCTTCTTTCCAAACAGAAGTTGGAAGCTTTAGATTAGGAAGGTACATATTAAAGTGTGGTGTTAGCAGTGGTTAGCAAAACTAAGCCGGAGGGAGGAGCAGCAGTTCTTGGATGTGTTTTTCAGGACTGTTTTCCTGATCTTAAGCTGCATTGGCCCATAAAGCTAACATCCACTCCTTTGCAGTCCTAAATATAGTCAGTATTGCAAGAGCTCTTTTTGTGTGTGCAGTTTTGGATCCCAAATCTGTTTTCTGTGCTCCTATTCAGTAATTAGCCCCATTTTTAGTTTTATGCTCCTCTTAGTATACTAGCAGTGTTTATCTTAACATCTGTATTTGTTTTTGGTATTACTCTCTGCTTTTGTAGTTAGGCAAGTACTAGATTACATTTCAAAACAAGGTTTTTCCTCATGTCTGTGTTCTGCTTGACCAAGAGCAAGTGGAAGATAATGTTATTGGTGTATTCCTTCTTTTCAAATTTGGCTACTGTATCGTCTTTCTGTGTGTAAACCCAAAGGTTTACATTTGCATTTTCAGACGCAGCTCGGGCATGGATACCTGGCTCTTCCTCATTTGGCCCATGCTTTTGGGGTATGAAGTATGGATTGACTTGAACACACACATACACACAAAACAGAGGTGTTAGCCCTGTATTCATGAAGGATTTATTATTGAGAAATCATCTAATGCCTTATATTGTTAATTCAAAGATAAAATCTTACCTTTAAAAGTTAACCAATGATTTCTGTTTAGGAAGTTAAGCCTGTTTTCTTCTACTTTCTTCTTCTGTGTTGGATCATTTAAAATGTCATAATACTGTGTTGTGCAGTTTACTCTATTACTGCCAGTATAAAGAAGTTGAAATCAGTGTTTTCCCTGAGTTGTCAGTGTCTGTTAATTCAGAGATGATAGAAATGTGTTAAAATATATTCCACCTATAATATTTATCTTGCTTTGCACTTAATTTGTTTCCCTTTGTCTGTGTTGCAAAATGCCAAGTGTACATAAAATAATGAATAAATAAAAAATAAATTATTTGTCTACATTCATTGACCTTTTGTGCATTCCTTTTAAAAAACAATGAAATACAACACAATATGATGCATTCCGAAGAACAGTTTGGTTATATTTTTATCATTGTTCATTTTGAAATAAGACACCCTGGATGTTTTTTGGATATGAATTTGTAACCTACCTTTTTTTAAATTATTATTAGAAAAGTGCATTATTGTTTAATGGTTAGCTTCCTCTAGTCCTATGAAAGCACATGGAACTAGGTGTGTTGCACAGAATATATGCTTCACTGCCTGAAACAGTTTGTGGTAGAGAGCAAGAGACAACAGATGTATGTAGACAGATGGGGTATAAAGCAGAATATGGAGATTACAATGTACCAAGAGAGACCTCCAAGAAAAAGATAATTGTTGAATTTCTTTCAAGAATAATTTCCTAGTCTAGTGCAAATTATGTTACCATAAGGTATTTCTTAATCCCTTTAATTATGTACGTACTGGTACAGTTGCTTTTAAATGTGGAACTTAAGTAACATGATAAACTCTGAATTTAGCAAAAATGTTAACAGTTCTGCGGCTTTGAAAATGAGCACCAGAAGGGGACATGTGATCAGCTGGACTCTACTTGTCAAGAACAACCCAAATGTTGAATTGAAAATGAGGAACTGCTTTGCTAAGAGTTTGTCCTCCTTTTGATGGGTTATCTAAAGTGGTTTTGTGGGTCCCAAAGTTGATGTTGATTTAATCAATGCCATTTTCTTCTCAACAAGTTTTTTGAGTGCTAGGTTCTCCTGATAGTGTTAATTGTTCAAGGTAATTAACCTAACCAGATACAGAGCTTTGAGTTTTCTAACATATTTAAAGAAACTCTTAATAAGACTTTTAATCTCCAGCACCTCCTGAAGGATTCTGCTTCTGTATCACAGCTTTGCCTCAGGCCAGTGTAATTTCAAATGTACTAAAACTGTCTTCTAACATCAACTTAGAGCTGCTGGTGCTTACGATTATCCAGAAGTGTAAGAACAAGACTGGACCTGGGTTCTGGGCTTTTGGACAAAACACAGCTGACTTTGGACACCTGCTAAAGTACAGTTTCAGGCATCAGATACCTGTTTCACAGTATTGAAAATTCACACAAAAATTGAAGTGTGTCAGGTGTCTGTCTTTCCTCTGTGTGGGACTTCTGGTAATCCAAACAGTTTAGAAACCTACACAGATAAAGCCAGATTTCAAAATATTTCAGGACTTGCAGACTTTAATGCCTGAGAGCTTTACATAATTATTTGGCAGATGTGCGTTATTATTTGGGCAATTTAAGGAGCTGTGTGTTCTCCATGCCTATACTTTTACCTACTCTATGTCCAGATGGAGGAAGGAAGGCAGGCTTAGTGTTCTGTGAAAACATTAAAAAATGCAAACTTATCTGTTACTTTGCAATGCAGTTGGCAGTCTTGACTGAAATTTAAACAGAATGCTGCAGATCTGATACCATGCATGCTGCAATTGTTTATTCACTGGTAAAATCAAATGTCATTATATACAATGTAGGCATTTGTTATTACAAACAGATTTTAACATAATGCTTTCCCTCACAGTTTTTCAGAGCTAGAAATAAAATGCGCTGATGCCGTGACCAGGCAGTTTTGAACTGACAAGTATCTTCAGAAGTTAAAATAAATGCAGCAGCATTTTTGTAGCAAGGTCATGTCCACCCCACTGGATGCAAATGAACAAACAATTTCAGTTCAAACTTCAGGCCAATAGGTCTCTAAAAGCAGTTGCAGCCCAATGATGCAGTCTCCACTGTTTCTTTGTGAAAAGGATGAATCATGCTTAGATTCAGCCTTGTTAACTGGCAACAAGCAAAGAGCTCAAAGTGCACCACAGGCAAAATATTAAAAAAAAAAAAAAACAACAAAAAAACCCACCCCAGATAATAGGCATTAAATTGTCTGTATTTAAAACCAACACTGAATATGACAGAAAGATGTGACTGGCAATCTACTTAGGTTATCTTTTCTAGTACCCGTGTCTAATAATAAGTGTTAACATTACTGTAGCACAGAAGGCCTATCATAGAAAAATCAAGAAGAAAATTAATGTGTTTGGGACAAACTTCAGACAACTTACTGTGTGGTATCTCTGTTTAGAGAAATCTTCATTGTGTTTTTGCCATTGCTTTTGCTTAGTAATTGCAAAGGATTTGTCTGCAAAATTATTCAGCTGTCACAGAGAGGGTTCATTGAAGGTGATGACATGCTATTTTCAACATATGTCTATTTTTTTCCCCATAACATTTATTGATAGACTTCATATGATGGCTTCCTGTAACTTTCATTCTCCTAGCAGGTATCTTTTCTAGAACCCCTACCTAGTGCTGAGTGTAAGATGCTCCTCTTTTTAAAGTGATTGTGGAAGGGAAAAAAAATGGTGGGACATAGCCTTCAGGTGCCCTGGACTATGTTTTTATCAGTGCTGTGGTTGCTGCTTGACCTGAGGAGGAACAGAGGAACAGGAGGAACTGTTTTAGAACAGTTCTGATTCATCTTCCATTTGTGTGTCACCAGATAGTATTTACTGTATCTATTACTAACGAGACTTATGGAGAAAAAAATGTTATGCAAGAGTAAATCACTGTCTTTGAATTGGCTAAGAGAAAGGATTTTTAAGATCAAAATTTTGTGGGCACTGATCAAACTGAGAGACCCACAATGCTGCTCTGATTTTTTTATATCTATACTTTTAAATAATTCAGTATTTTCAGAGAATTATGGCAGCTTTCTAGTTAAAATATTGATTGATGGGTGTTCTGCTGCTCTCCAAAAGATATAGAGGCTTTCACATCTCTGTCTCCTCTGTTCAAAGTGGTAGATCTTCGTAAAGGAGGCACGGATTAAGGATCTCCAGCTAATGATTGACTGCTGTCTGTCACCTGATAGGTTGTGAGGAGGTGGAGTTACAACCCCTCTTTTTGCCTTTTCCTAAATATACAGTCCTTAGGCAGTTTTTACATCTTTCAGTTCCCTTAATTATTGTCAGGGACTAAACGAACGCATACAGTCTCCTCTCTCTTTGCAAGGAAGTACATTTACTGCCTTGCTCCCTAGCATATCTTTTTCCTCAGAACAGCACTGTCTCCTTATAAAAAACACTTTTCCCCAGAAGTCTCCTAAAATAATGAACTTAAATTTGGAAGAGTGAGGGAATTCCAGCTTCTTGCATCTTTCTGTCTGCTGCTGAATGATTCATATCTGTTGTGGCTCTGTTCACACAGAACCGCAGGATCTATGCAGGGAAGGCAGAGGCTGTTCCCACTGGCCGAGAAATAGCAATGCTGTATCTTGTCTCAAAACAGATATGAGAAAATGGTCCATATTCCCTTGGGATGCTCTTCTGTATTGGGTAACAGGTTGGAATTGTAACGTTTCAATGAGGCTGTTACTCGTGTTTTACAACACTCACAGCTGCTGCAGCCGCTGCCTCTAAAGACTCCTGCAAACTCTAAGGTGTGTCCTTCTTACCCCAGACTCTCTGGTCACTGCTGAACTTTACCTTAACTAGAAGTCGTTCAGCACATGTAAATGATGGGGCTTTCCCCTGCCTGTAACAGCCTGTGGCCATGTAGGCTGCATGTTTAGGACTAGTGAGAGCCTACTGCAGCTAGCCTTATTTCCTCTGGTGAGATTTAGGTCCAAGTCTGGCAGTAGGGCAGTGCTGGAATGTGGGAAACCTTGGATTCAGGCCAAGGGGAATTAGCTGAAGGTGCAGCTGAGTCTTAGCTGCTGGGTTATGTGTGTGTTCTCGGGGTGAGCCCCCTTCTACGCTTTCACTAGAGATGTAGAGGCAGGAGGGCAAGAGTCCCAGTGCTGGGCCAGGCAGGGCAGAGTGAGATTGATTTCAGCCTTGTGGGTAGAGCCTGTGGGAAGTGAGATTAAACCTATAGATATTAAACCTCAAGTGGCCTGGCCCCTACTGTGGTCAGACCTGTATTTCTGAATGGTAGGCTGGAAAGAGGCAGGACCAAAGCCCAATGGACCGAAGGCCTCTCTGCAGGTCCTCTGAAACACCTCTCTTGGCTGGCTGCACAAGGCATGTGGGCAGGCTGAGTTGTCTGTCCTCTTTCTTGCCCAATTCAAA
The DNA here is from genome assembly GCA_910950805.1 of Acrocephalus scirpaceus scirpaceus. NCBI lineage: Eukaryota > Metazoa > Chordata > Aves > Passeriformes > Sylviidae > Acrocephalus > Acrocephalus scirpaceus. The sequence goes on from OU383775.1 coordinate 74,252,932, forward strand.
GAGCCGGACATGCTTAGCTAAATGAGGGACTGCTTTAAGCTAGAGGCCTCAATTCCACCCAAAATTAAAAACCTCTGGTTTGGGATATGATATATATACTGAGCATGTACACAAAATTAGTATGCAAAAGGCCAATGTTCTCCAGCTCCTCAGACCTATTAGCAATTAAATCAATCCTTACTTATCAGCTGGTTTAGGAAGGGTCCCTGGAACAAATCCAGTTTTTCCGTTTAGAGGCTGAACCTTTGTTATAATTTTTTGCCTACTGTGAACAGAGCTATCCCCACAGGTAGGATGGACACAGGCTTGGTCTGTAGTTGAAGATGTAGCCACGGCTTACCTTTCCAATTCCTCCTGTACCCACAGCATCTCGTTTCTGTTATCTGAACAAGTCCCGCATTGATGTTCAACTGGAAAACAGGTTATTTTCTCTCATATTTTCTGCTTGGTGCTACAGTATTGGCTGCCTGTAGTGTGATTAGCTCTATGCAGAATGCTTATTTCTTTCTAAAACTTAATCTGCCTTGGGTGTTTTGTTTTGTTTTGTTTCAGCTCAATTTGCTTGTTGAGTTAACAAGAGACTCTGAGATCGTGATATGTCACTTATCAGTTTTCAGTGCAATGAAGTCTGCTGTAGCAGAATGTCTGAATGTCTTAGGTTCTTGATATTCACAATATTTTAACATTTTCAGCACCTACATACACAGCGTGGCAAGTGGTGGTTACAAAGCGGCAGCCCTGAAATAAACACAAGATGTAAACCTGTGCGGTCGTACCAGCCCGCGCCGCCGCGGGGTCTGGGCCCATACAGAGCCCAACTCCTGACACCTCTCCAGCAGCCTGGGGAGGCTGTCGTGGGCCTGGGCATTAAAAGAGAGCACCCAGCCAGCACCAAAAAGGCCCTGCAGGAGGCCAGGGCTGTCCTCAGATCTCTGTTCCTGGGAAATGGGGGGTTCATCCAATGGAGGAGAGTTTTGGGGTTGTTGTGGTTTTTTTGAAGGCATTTGGTGACTGGTCTGGCATGTGGGGTGGTTTGCCTTCAGCAAGAACAGAAGCCATTTGGTGAAATGGTGGGATTTGAGTCCCCCACCTTCCCAGAAGATGGGAGCCCAGTGGGAAGGCCCTGGCAGAGGTGTGGTCAGGGCCCCAGGACCTGTCCCACTTCCACTGTCCCAGCTGTGCCCTCGCTTGTTGCCCCAGCTCAGCCCTCTCTTGCCAAGGGATGTGCAGCAGGCAGGGAGCAGCTCCTGGAGGCTGTGGGGTGCCTGGTGCTGGGCTCACACCTCCCTGCAAGCTTGAGGACAGGAGCAGGAGCCACACCGCACCCACGCAGTGTGGTCAGAACAGCCAAGCCCCACAGGTGTCCCCCTCCATGGGACCACGTGGGTCTGCTTCTGCACCACGGAGAAGTGACAGAGTTTTGTCCTGTATCCAACATGCCTGAGTTGGAAGAGAGATTACCAGTCTGAGGGACGGCACACTTCCCCAGCAGGAGGAGGAGGTGAGGCAAATAGCATCTCTCCCAGTTTTCAGGGGCTTGCAAATAAACCATGGATTTGACGGGTGGTGGTTTTTTGTTGGTTTTTAATCCCATCCAGGCAACAGGACAAGCAACACTCTTAACATGGGATTTAGATGTTTCTATGTGTATATTTAAAAAACCACCACCACCAACAACCCAAACAAACAAACAAAAGTCCAACACACCCCCCCGACCAAAAAAGCAAACAAAGCAAACAAACCAAAACCAAACCACCAAAAAAAAAAAAAAAAAAAAAAAGAAGGGAAGACAACAAGCGTACTCACTTTGTCATCCCCCTCCCAGAGGCACCACGGGCTCCAGCGACCTTTCCGACGGGCGTCCCTGAGGCCAGCCCCGCCGTCCTTGTGCGCAGGGCGAGCGAAGTGTCTGGGAGCGGGGAGGGGATGCTGGATGCGCCCCTGCCCTTCCCGGGAGTCCCGGCCACGTCGGCGGCCGCTAGGGGGCGCCAGCGCTCCACGCGCGGCCCCGGCCCCGCTCCCGGCCCCGCTCCCGGCCCCAATCCCGGCCCCAATCCCGGACCAATCCTTGCCACAATCCCGGCCCGTGGCGCCTTCCCGGGACCGCTGCCAGCGCTGAGCCCGGCCCACGGAGCGGGGTGAGACGATGCTCCGTGAGAAGCAGAAACAGGACCCCCGCCTTCAAACGCCCTCCAAACCCCAGCGCTGCCTGTCCCCCGTCAACCTCGACCCTGGGGGAAAGTCGGTCCCCAGCCACACCGGCGGCGGAGTCGTTTATCAGAGGCAGTGGGAAGCCGTCTCGCCCCTTTGTACATCTTGCGGGATTTCTCCTCGCACAGGCAATTGGCAAAGGTTAGGAAGGCGTCTTTAGATCCTCTATAATCCCAGTTTAAATATTAAAAGTATAAGCAGCCTAGGCCCAATATTTACGTATGTAACTCCATAGATTTCCCTCCGGACCTGGACTTCTAAGAATTTAAGGGATGGTTTGAGTTTCTTCCTTTTTTCCTCTCCCATCCCTTCTTTATTTTTTCCCGTCCCTTCGTATTTATTTAACAAACTAACCCGAAGAGGAGGGGGGAAACTCCAACAAACAAACAAAAAAAAGCAGTGTTTTTATGACCGAAATTTAGCCAGTCTCTCTGTCTGTAACGTGAAAGGAAGGCGAGATTCCATCCCCGCCGCCCGCTTTGTCACCGTCTGGGTTTAAGTGGCCGCCACATCAACACAAAAGGCCAACACACACACACATCCCAAAACTCGACACAAAACCTCAACTGGCTCAGTAGTGAAGATGGGTATTTTGATAACGAAATAACCTCCCTGCTCTGGTGGGATCTGGGTTCCGCTCTGTACCCCCACCGTGCTTCAAACAGCAACCGCCAAGGAAAAGGGGGAAAAAAATCCCTCAATAAAGTGTTTAAGATAAAATTAAGTCTCAAACGGGATTAAGATTTTAATTACAATTCCCTATCGAAGCAACATGTTTGATGAACTGATCCTATCAATTAATAGTAACCCTAATTTAAAACTTATGAAATAGCTTTGCCCGAAGTATACGTCAGAATCTTTCTTTTCTTTTTAGGAAAAAAAAAAAAATAAAGGTTAATACTACAACCACAAAGTACTAAAGCACTAGCAGAAGAAATTGTAAAGAAGAAACTTGCTGCTTTGGTTAGAAATAATTACTTGTGAACGCTTTGGGGGTGTTCTATCTGGTGGTGGTGGGTACAAAAAAAAAATGGAAGTTCTTTTAGGAAGGGAAAATAGATGGATGTTTCTACCCGCCAACGGTATAATTTCATAATAATTTTGGCCCACGCTATATTAAAGAGAAAAACAAGGTAATTGGAACATGCATCAACAGTTTTCCATGAAATAAGAGTTAAAAGAAGTAATAGAACTAATCACTGTCTCCTCAAATCAAGTAGAAAACATTTCAATGCACTAATTAGAGTAATTAGAATAATAAGACTGCCTATATGTGGTAAGACAATGTGTACAAACAACTTTATTTAATGTATACTGGTAATCAGCGATGCGTGCGTGCTTGAATGCTTAGTGCAATAAAATTCACCCCCGTCCGCCCAAACAATCAAATACAAATTAGTTTAATGATTGTGCCTGCTTGAACGTCTTAGAAATCCACAGGCAGAGGGAAATAAATAGCACCATCCTTGTTTGTACGTCTCCCCTACTGACCAAGGAGCTGATGCCTCCATGGACTTGGCAATGAATGACTGTAGACATGAATGAATCAAGGAGGGAAAGAGAATTAATGAATGAGTCAGGCTGGCTAAAAACAAGTCCTAACTTTTAGACGAGCGCCTCTTACAACTCTCGGGACGGGAGGAGACGGGACGGGGAAGAGGAGGGGGAGAGCGGTCTCGTCATCACTTTTACAAGCTGCCTCTGCCTGCCAGGATTTACCACCGTGCGAGGTGGAGAGGGAGAAACACCAGCCGCCAACTTCCTACCGGCCTGCTCTGTTTTTAATCCTTAAAAATGACATCTGTGCGGACAGGCCCAGGGACACACGGAGCGGTGCAGCTGGGTCCGGCCGGGCGGGAGACGGCCGGGAGAGCCGCAGCCGGGCGGGAGCCGGAGCCCAGCGCCGGGACGGTCCGCACGGCCCCTGCCCTGCCGCAGAAGCGATGGGGCTCCCCGGGCGGCCCTTAGGCCCTGCATCCCCGCTCGCCGAAGGAGGCAGAGCTCCTGCTCCGGGCCGGCAGCGGCTCTGCCCCGGCAGAGGCACGGACGGGGCCAGGCAGACACGGGCCAAACCCACCGTCTCCCTGGGGCGAAGGGGTCTCGGCGCCCTCTCCCCAGCCGCCCGGGCCCTGGCCGGGGAGCAGCGCCCGCCGCCGACCCGCTGCTCCTCCCGGCAGCGCTGGCACAGCTTCGGCCGCTCTGCTGCCTCTCCTTGCCCGCCGACGGGAGGGCAGGATCCGACGCCTGCGTCCCGCGGGGATGCTCGGGTCTGGCGGCGCTGGCAGCGGGACGCTGCGGGGCCGGGGTTGCGGGGGGAAGGGGCTCCGCGCCGGCACAGGCGGCCTTCCCAGCCCCGGGGGCCCTGCGTGAAATCCCGGCATACTCGGGACACTTGGCCGAGTTTCGGAGGTATTTACAGGGAGTTTGCAGGGAGAGATAAACGTTTCGAAGGAAGAGACCCACAGCGTGGGCCGGGCCACGGGCTGAGGCCGAGTGCGGCGTGAGAATCCACGCGGCGCAGCTGGGACTCGCCTGCCGGAAAGCCCACTTGTTTGGTCTATACTTTGATGAGAAGTCGGGTCTGAAGACGAGTCTTTGCTTTACGTTTTACCATTTCTGCTAAAACACACTTTGGCTTGGCTCTAATTTTCCCCGGAGAAGTGCCCGCTCCCTCAGCACCGCCCGCCCAAGCCAGGGGCGAGCTCGCTTCTGCGGAACAACTTCCTACATCCCCGACGGCAGCCCGGCCTTGCTCCGAGCACAGAGTGCCAATTTAGCGTCTGCAACTCTGAAAATTTGTTTTTATATTTTTTCCAGATATTTAAAGCCAGGGGGGTTTAAAGCCAGAGAGGCAGCCCAGGCCGAGTCCCTTCCGAAATGCACAATAAATAGACATCCGACCGCAGGAGCAGGGGAAGCGGGAGAGCCACGATGTCCCAAGACAGACCAAAAAGCCCAGGCTCCGTTCTAGAGGCAACAGAAGGTCGCCAGTGCCCCGTCCACTGCCAAAAAGCCGCGGGCAGTTTCCTTCTTTCCCCACCCCCCCCGCCCTGCTCCGCAAGGCGCTGCCCAGGCTCGGTCTGGGGGACCCCGCATGCACGCCACCCTCCCCCAGCGCTGTATCTAAGGCCTGAGGTCTAAGCCGAATTAAGCCCAGCTCTCCCGCCCGCCAGCGACCGCTCTCCCCCACGCCTCATCTCCCACTGGAGGCCGTCGCCTCCCTTCCCCGGCCGGGTCACCGGCCCTCTATCCCCGCCACCGACGGCACAGCAACAAAGAGCCACCAAATCCCCAACAACGCGGCTGGGGAAAACGCCGAGGCCTGGGGCCGCCCGGCAGGCAGGGGTAGGATGCAGAGGGAGAGGGGTTTCCTCCATCGGATCAGCCGGAGGGCAGGGAGCGGACCCAGGCCGGGGCCAGGTCCCAGGCCGCGGGCAGGAGACCGGGAAGGCGCAAGCAGCCGGGACCGTCGCGCCCTACCCCGCGGCCCGGCGGCGGCCACGGGGGCCCCGAACTGCAACAAAGCCCGACGGAGAGAAACACGGCGGGGCCAGCCGGGGCCCACCGCGGCCTCTGCCCCCGCCGGGGCTCTCACAAGCCCGAGAGTAGCGCCTGGCCAACACTATCCCGGCCTGCCCCGCAGTCTGGGGAATTTGTAGGATTATTTTTATTTCCCATTCCTCCGCTTCTCTCTTTCCAAACACCGGCCCCCCAGTGCCCACTCTCAGGAGAGACGGCGGAGCTGGGCGGAGGCGGGAGCCCCGGGGTCGGGCAGCACCGACTGCTGCCTCTGGCCCCTGCGGGGCTGGAGGCACTGGGGTGACAGGACTGACCGACTAGAGGATATACCGTCTCCTCTCGCCTTCCAGTCTCGGCCTCCACCAGAGAGAGAGCGAACCGAGGAAATAGGGTTTTTGTTGTTGACATCTGACCTACAACAGAGCGTCCCTGCTGGAAAATAAGAGCGAGGGAGCCCAGAGGATGCGGCGCACCCTGACATCCACCTGCAGAAAGAGCATCCTATAGCTGCTCCATTTCCCCCTCTCCCTTATCTTAAACGAGAGATCGAAGGAGATAAAAAGAATGACCCGAACCAGCCGGCCTCCTCACAAGCAGTCCGGAAGGACGAGCGAAGTCGCTCCCGCAAGGTCAGCCTCTCGCTGGGCAAAGAGCCCCGGAGGAGCAGCCCCGGGACCTCCGCCGGGGACGGCCCGGCCCCGAACAGCGGCGGGCCGCGCCACCCCGCCACCGGCTGAGCCAGCCATCCCCGCGGCGCCGGGCCCGCCCCGCACCGAGGCACCGTCCATCCCAGCCACCTCCTGTTCACCCCGACACGGGAGCGCTCCCCGATAGCGGGGCCCTGTCGTCAAAGGGAAAATATTCCCTGGCGCCCACCCGAGTGTCCTGCAGAGGGCAGAGGCTGCTCGCTTTCTGCAGCCCGTTCCGCGGGCTATTGACCAAGGACTTTTAAATCCATACCCAGCTTCAACATTCTACCCGTCAGCACGTCTGCGGTCACAAAACACTTCTTCTTTCTGTCACTTCTCTTCGAAACTATTGATAAGATCATTTAGCTGAATCTGTTCGGGATGAGTGTAATATTGACTAGAAGTTAGAAAAGATGATTAAATCTAATAAGCCTAGAAACTATCGTGAAGGAGGGGAGGCGGGGGGGTGGGGGGTGGGGGGAAGAAGAGCAGGATATCGCACTTAGGAACGCGAGCCAGCCAAGAAGGACCCGAGCACTCCGCCGCGCGTGCGAACACCCCGCGGTTGGACGTCGCTTGTCAGCGCGCCAGCCCCGCGGGTCCCCGGCCGGGACCCTCCGGGAAAACCGACCCGCTCGTCACCGCACCGAGCCGCAGACACCCAGCGTGAAAGTGGGGCCACCGCCGAGGGGCTCGGGGCCCGGCCCGGCCCGGGGGTGAGCAGCCCCGCTGGGCAGCCGCGTTCTTCCTTCCTCCTGCAAACGGTACTCCCATCATTAAGCCCGCCTTTTTGTTTTGCTTTTTCTTTCTCTCTCTCTCTTCTCTCTTTTTTTTTAAGGAGTCAGATGTTAAATTATAAAAGGGATCGAGAAGAGTCGAATCTCTTCTCCCCCATGCCTTCTGCCAGAACATGCAACAAACTTGAGGAGATCTCCCCACCAGCACCAAAGGCAGGATAGCCCTACCCGCACAGAAATCAATGCTCCAAAACACACGGCTTCATCTGCGCAGAGACATAATGAACACAGCTCCCGAGGCTCTCCTTCAAGACCCTGAAAGTTATAACCCTGGAACCTCTCGGTATAGGCATCAAATTTATTCCAAAAATTCCACGAAATAGAAAGGAACGGCGGTGCTTTTATACAGAACTCAGCTCATTATAAGTACTGGGGTCTTCTCCCTCCAGATTTTAAGACCTGTGCAAATCTGTGCTATCTTTAAAAATAAAATAACGATATTTCAATAATTAGAAGAAACTATGAAGGTATTGTGCATTTCTGTTTTATGTAGATAATAAAATATTACTTTAACATAAATATATAAGGATCTCTGCGTTTTTATTTTTCCCCACAAGCACATCCAAATGTACCAAAACAAAGTATTTTTAAAGAGACTGAACAAAAAAAAATTACATCCCATATAGATTTTGTTCACCTACTCATTTAAAGCTACAGAAAAACAGTTTCCAGAACCTGTTTGCTTTAAAAGAAATAAATATACATTGAGGCAGGCCACTTAAAAATGATATGAAAATATTTCCCTGGGTAGCATTTAAAAAAAAAGAAAAGTAGACAAAGAAAACATTGAAACTATTTCTGCATTTCAAAGGACAAATATTAAACATATATACATAGTGGTAAGGTTTGCGTGGTAACTTTTTTTTTAGTAAACCTATTTGGAGTTTGAGGCTTTCTCAAACATCCTCTCGACTTGTCTGACCTTACGCACATATTAATAAGTGTCTGAAAGTTCATTTCCTCCCTTTACCACTGGATCTGCCCTGATCTGATTCACTTCACTAGGCGCTAGTCCTCAACACTTTAAATAACAAGCAGCTCAACACATAAACAAACAAACAAACAAAAAAAAAAAAAAAAAAAAAAAGGAGAAAAGCTTGGTGCCCGTATCTTTTTAACAATTGTTGGAAAACCAGGAAAAAGGCTAATGTATGTGCCTCTTAGAAATCATCATCTGTCTTACCAAGAAGAAAGAAAGAAAGCAAGAAAGAAATAAAGGAAGGGAGAAAGAAAGAAGAAAGAAAACCAGTGTCACAGGCATTTTAAAAGACAATGAGAAACATATTCTAAAGCTTTAGCTACTGAATGCAATATTTATAGGAGAGTTCTGCGAGAGAATGCTTCACTGTTTTTTCTCCATAATTGTCCAACACTCAACTAAGTAAACTTTTAGATTATAAAAATGCTTTGTCTCTATAGCACCCGTTTGTGCTGACTAAATGATCCCTTTATGAATTTATAACTATCATAAAATTCCTCTAATGTATATGCATAGCTGTGTGTGTGCATAAGTACACAAACACGCACGCAGACAAACGCACATACATGCGCTGCTCCGAGGTCCCGCTCCTCTGCTTCCTTCAGAGCTTTTTGTTTTCCTTTTTTTTTTTTCCTTTTTTTTTCTTTTTGTCCCCGTGGGTTTTTCTCTTTTTTTATTTTGGAAAGTTAACCATTTCTCATCAAGATAATGTCACGAAATGCACTTTAAAACTATTAGCGAAGGGGGGGGGGAACACGGATTGAAAAATGGCATTTTTTCCCATTTCATTTCATTCCCCAGTGAAAGACACAAGGCTGCCCAAGTTAAAACTGGTCCTTTCCTTCAATAAATTATACCACAATCTGACCAAAGGACAAGGGTAGGATGGGGAGGGAGAGGGGCTGGATACAAATAGAAAATAAAAATAAATATGGAAAGTAAAGTGAAAAAGAAATGCACACAGTCTCTGTGGAAGGGGCAGCGTGTGTTTACAGGCAGGTGTAAGCACCCGACCCCCACCTCGGGCCCAGCAGCTCCTCAGGCTCTCCCTGACTCTGCCTTGACGTAAAACTGTTCAATAAAAGAAAGTTTGGAGGCTGATATCAGCCCGGGCGGCGAGACCGGGGATGCCAAAGGCACGCAGGGGAACCGCGGGGGGAGGAGGGGAAGGAAAGGGCGCTGAGGGGGCGGTGGTGGGGGAGCTAAATAATCCCCTTTCCCTCTGAAGGAAATGCCACTTTCTCTGGGAAAACTCTGGAAACATGTTGTTCCCTCTCCGCCTTCCCCACACCAGGCCTTGCTTGCCCGCACTGACACAACCTGGAAGGGTTGCACATATTTTTTTTCCTCCCCCTTTGGTTGCGCCTCAACCCCCGGACACACTGCCTGAAAATGAAGTTTACTTTCTTGATTTGCATTATTCTCCCTTCTCCAAGCTCGACTCTTGCCATTGAAGGCATATATTGAACAATTACGAGAGTCACGTCTCTGGAGAATGGAAGCTGGAGGTGCATATATATGTGTATATAGAGAGATTATATATATGTGTATGTATGTATGTCTATGCACGCATGCATATGAATACATACACACACATATACTAATTCTTTTTGCTATGGTAAAAGGAGAAAATAAGCGTTACACGTATTTAAGAATACTGGTTTATAACAAAAGTTCACATATACACATAAAGCAAAGGCTAAAACACAGTAACATATTGTAGACCGGTCACTGGTTGACTAACGCTCACTGTGGAAAATGCAAGTCATTTGCAAAATTAAGGTCGGAAAGGAAGGGGAAAAAAAGAAAAAAATAAACATTTTGTTTATGTAAACTTCGATTTTCTTGCAGTGCAAATTCGTACGGTTAAATACTGTCTACATCAAAAGGGATAGCTTTTCAGTTCTCTTCCTTTTTTGTTTTTTATATATTCATACAGGGGATCCACAGAAAATAAACACAGCAGCATGTGCCAACACCGAGCGACATTCCACAATGCAATCTGCCTTTGTGTGGCGGGAGGGGGTTGCGGAGGGGACCCGAGGTGGCTGTGCCCCCCCCCTTCTCCTCCGCCCCCTCCCCGGCAGGGCAGCGCCGTATGTTTTGGCCAGCGAGTGAGGGAGTTTTGTGCGAACCGCTTCGCCCTGCGCCTGCCCTGCCGGTGCCTGCCGCTGCCCTGCCGGTGCCTGCCGCTGCCCTGCCGGTGCCCGCCTGCCTGCCCGTGCGCGGAACCCACTCCACTCCCGTGCACGGGCACTCGCCTGGAAAGGTCAAAATACAGCATCACACCTCCTACCGTCTAAGGGACAGTGTGGTGCAGGTGCTTTGTCTGTCTATCTGTCCGCTGTGATTCGCGCTCGCCCTCTCGCTCGCTCCCTTTTTGTTTTCTTTTATCTTTTTTTCGCGTTTGTTTCTTTTTTTGATTTTCTGTCTTTTTTTAAAGATAGGAGGAAATAAAATTTAAAAAAAAAAGAAAAAAAAAGAAAAAGAAAAAAAAGAAGGACAATCAAAAGTTGGGGGAAGGAGAGGAGGAGGAGGAGGAGGAGGAGGAGAGGAGGAGGGGCCGGGCGCCCCCGCCGCGAGTTCACTGCACGGGGGTCTGCACCCCGTGGTGCGGCGGCGTGTCCCTGCTGGCCCCGTACACGTCCTCGGCGCCCGGCAGCGTCCCTCCCGGGGGAGTCATGCGCTTCTCTTTCTGTCTCCTGTTACAAAACCACACTCTCACCACCTCCTTCTCCAGCTGTAGGCTGTCCGCGAGCGAGGTGATCTCCTGGGCGGAGGGCTTGGGGCACTTGAGGAAGTGGCTCTCCAGCGCGCCCTTGACGCTCACCTCGATGGAGGTGCGCTTTTTCCGCTTGCGGCCCTGCGCCGCGATCTTGTCTATGCTGGTGGGGCTGCCCGAGGAGGAGTCCGCCTCCTCCAACCACTTGTTCAACAAAGGCTTCAGCTTGCACATGTTCTTGAAGCTGAGCTGCAGGGCCTCGAAGCGGCAGATGGTGGTCTGCGAGAAGACGTTGCCGTAGAGGGTGCCCAGCGCCAGCCCCACGTCCGCTTGGGTAAATCCCAGTTTGATGCGCCGCTGCTTGAACTGCTTGGCGAACTGCTCCAGGTCGTCCGAGGTCGGCGTGTCCTCGTCGGAGTGCGGGTCGTGGTGCGGCGGCGGCCCGGGGGGCGCGGCGGCGGCGGCGGACGGTGCCGGCCCGGCCGCCCCGGGGTGGGGGCCGTGGGGCGGCGGCGGGTGCTCGGGGCCGTGGTGCGGCGGCCCCGGCGGCGGCTCCTCGTGGGCGTCGCGCAGGCCGTGGTGGTGCAGCCCCGGCTGCCCGGCGCCCAGCATCCCGTTGACGGTGAAGCCGGGCGGCTGCGAGTAGAGCAGCCCCGCCTGCGCGCCGTTGGCCGCGGCCATGCCGGGCGGCAGGTGCGCCGCGCCGCCCGCCCGCCACGCCGCCGCCGCCGCCGCCGCCGCCGCCGCCGCGTGGTGCCCTCCGCCGCCGCCGCCGTGGTGCACCAGGTGCGGCGCCCGCCCCGGCGGCGGGTGCTGCGGCGGCGGCGGCAGCTCGTCGCCGCGCCCGCCCGCCTGCACCACCGCCGGCTTGATGTCGGGCTGGCCCAGCGCGCCCGCCGACCAGGGCGCCTCGCCGCCGCCGCCGCCGCCGCCGCCCCCGCCGCCGCCGCCGCCGCCGCCGCCGCCGGGGCCGCCGTGGGACAGCGCCGCGATCCACTGGTGAGCGTGGCTCAGCGGGTGCCCGTTGCTCTGCAGCGCGTAGTCCGCCTGCACCAGGGCGCCGGCGTCGCGGTAGCCGCCGCCGGGCTGCATGCCGCCGGGCGGCTCGGCGTGCACCATGGGGGAGCCGGAGGCGAGCAGGCTGTAGTGGTTGGAGGCTGCGGTCGCCATGACTCGCCGAGCCGCACTGATCGCGCCGGTTAAAGGCGCCGCGCATTTGACAGCTACTTTTTCGCCTCGGGCGCCGCGCGGCGCCCGCGCCCCCCCGGCCCGCGCGGCGGGGCCCACTGCGAAGGCACGCGCGGCCGCCCCGCCCCGCCGCCGCGCGCCATTGGCTCCCCGCGCCCTGACGGACGCCGGCGCTCCCGGCGACCGCCGCCGCCGCCGCCCGCCATTGGCGCTCCCCGCCGGCCGCGCCCCGCCCCGGCCCCGCCCCGGCCCCGCCCCCGCTGGAACCCAACTCCGAGGGGGAACGGGGCGCGGGGGAGCGGCGGCCGCGGGGCGGGGGGGAACGGAGGGGAGGGCAGGGGCGCGCCGCCGCCGGCGCCCGCCCCGCCCCGGCCCGCCCCGTACCGCACCGCACCGCCGGCGGGAGGATGCCGCCGCTGCCGCCGCTGCCGGTCCGCCCGCCGGCTCCTGTTGCTCGCGCCCCGACGCGCGTCTCTGCGCGGAGCGCGGCCGCGCCGCTCCGGAGCGGGCGCTGCGGGCCCGGGGGTGCCCCTCTGCCCGCCCCCAACTTTCTCGGCGCCGCCTCGCACCCGGCCCCGCCGGAGCGGCCGGTGCAGCGCCGCGCCCCCGGGGGCGGGGAGCGGGCGGCCCCCTGCCTGTCCGGCCGCCCTGCCCTGCTCCCGGCACCCGGTGGTCGACGGAGCGCACCGCTCCTCCTGGGGGTGTCGGGGCTTCGCACCTCGGCGCCGCGGAGGTGTTTTCGTTCCGCTTGTCCCGTCCCGTGGGGACAGCGTGCCTGCGGGACCCGCCTCGGCGGCGCTGGCGGCTCTGCGTGGATGTGGAAGATGGGCATGAGAGGGCGGTGGAAAAGGGAAAAAAAAAAATGGGGAAAAAAAGAGGGGATAGGGAAAAGAAAAGAAGTTGCGGCCCGGACAGGAAGGAAGGAAGGAAAGAGACCCTGGAACTGGATTCGGATTTCCTAGGAATGAGCAGCGCCAGGCTGGCCGACGCGAAAAGAGTTCGCTGCCCATTTTTTGAGCTGAAAGCCATAGCTTTGTCTCGAAAATAAACTGCTCACGGGGGTAGGTGCGCGTCGCAGGCTCCCGCTATCTTCATCGAAATAACACAATAGGGCGGACCGGGGAATTTATTACTACTAACAAGAAACAGCTTTCTTCTGCGAGTTGTTTATAAATCATCGTATTTAACGTGAGCGCTGGAAAGGCTCCTTGGCTGGAAATATTCCTCTGCATGGGGGTGTGGAGGAGAGGGGGGATGGGCTCCTGCACATAAACATATACACAGCAGCAGCATAAACAGGATATCCAGTGCCCTGAGACAAGGGGCGCAGCAGGAGTTACCTCGTTTCGTTAGTTTAGCGGCGTATCAAGAGCTCCTTCTGCCGGGGGGTGGGGAGGGGAGGGAGGGAGCAAGAGAAGGAGAGGAGGAGGGGGGCGCAAACTTTGTCCGTGTAAGAGTGGAGATCCTTCCTAAGGCTTGGGTTTGGGTTTTTGTTTGGGTTTTTGTTGTTGTTGTTGTTTTTGTTTTGTTTTGTTTTTCTTCGAGATGCAGGCGAAGGGAAGAACAATGCTGCCTGTTCTGCGAGGGTTGCGAAGAGGGAAGTCAGTGTCTCTGAAGTGAAGCTGTGCCTTTTGTTTTCCGTATGTAAACAACTGGGCACCCAGGAATTTTATAATTTGATGCTCATTTTCTCGTCTCTCTCTTCCCAATTAGGTGTAGACCAGTGAATTGAAACAAAACAACAGGGCAAGTCCGCAGCAGGCTTCTGCCAAGGCATCGCGGGGACCGTCCTGGGAGAGCAGCCCCGCTCTCCGCGCCCGGGCCAGCGCTCCCGCCCCACTGCTGGGGCCGCCGAAGCTCTGCCGGGGGCGGCTTTCCCGCCAGCGCGCCTCCGGGTCCGCTGCCAAAAGTTCGTGCGTGGACGAGACACGAGGGGCCACGCCACGCGTCATTTTCAGAGCGAGCTTTTCACGCGGGCGCCTCCAGCGTGCGGTGCTCGCCGAGCACGAACCTACCCCGGTGGTCATCCAGGGGCCTCCCTTGTGCCCCGGCCCCACGGCGTGTGCACGCCCCACGGACAGCTCGTCCCCGTGGAGTGCCGACGGCACCGCGCTCCCCGCGGCTCGCCGCTACCAGGAGACGGGATAGGGGGTCAGCGAGATTCAACCGGCACTTTTCTGGGGGGGAAAAACCCCTCCGGGCCTGCCCCGACCGTGCATTTCCTGTCCCGATTTCCCGGCCCTCTGTGTCCCGGCCGGCCCTCCGGCAGGTGCTGCCTTCCACGGTCACCGTCCTGCGCGCCTCTCGCCCCCGCTGCCCCAGCGGCAGATCTCACGAGCTAACGGTAATCACGGTTACCGAAGTAGCACCGCGGCCTTAGGAGGCGGACAAAACCTCGTTTCCCTGGCAGAGCCCCCCGCCGTCCCTCCTGCCCCCTCCCCGGCGGAGCGCACGCCCATGGAGGCGCAGCTGGGAGCAGCGAGGAGCGCGGCCGGTGCATTCAGAGCCACCGCAGACTCCACCTCCTCGTCCTCCCCATTATTGTTAGCCCTGTCATTAATACCGCTCCTTAAGCATCCTCCGCTCCCATCTCCCCCCGTGGAGAGGAGCGCCGGGGAGCGGGGAGCGAGCGCCCGACCGCCGGTCTTGTCGCCTCGCCGCTGCCCGCCGCGGGCTCCGGCTCCGGTCGCCGCTCGGGTCCGGGCCGCTCGGGATGTAAAAGAGACAGTCATGTGGCCCCTTTCTGGCGGAGCTGACCCCGCGGGATTAGAGGTCTCACCAGCCTTTCTTTCCTTTTCTCTGCTCGCATAAAAGCAGGTTGAAGGTGATGCGGTGTCTTGGGCAGACACTGCAGTGTTTTGATTCAGCTCAGCCCTTTTCACTGTTCAAAGCAGCTGTTCAAATACTAGGGCTGCTTACTTTGACGTGAAGAAGATTTTCAAACAACCCCAAAAGCTTTGAACTGACAGGCCTCCTTGATATCTCCTTCATTGCAGTGCAGCTACTCGAGAATATTCGCTATAAAATACATAGAGCGCCACTTAACTGGAGCTGAGTCCTGGCTGGGAGGCGAGGTGCTGCATACACATCAGGTGCATCCAGAAGGACGCGGGCGGGTTGCGGGAGTCCTCTGGCCGCCCCCCGCCGGCCCCCCCAGCTCCCCACCTGGGGGTCCCCTGCCCGCCACCCGCCCCCAGCTGCCGCGGCGGGCTCCGGCTGCCGAGATGTTGGGCTCCCTGGTGTTTCAACTCCGTGCGTGCCGGGGAGAAAGCTGCATTTCCAGCAGCAAAAGGAGCACGGCTCGTTCCTAGCGAGCCTCTGCTTCCAGCCACCGTTCGTCAGCCTCCCCGGCTCGGGGGCTGGGGGAACGCTCCCCAAACGCACGCTCCTGTGTGCGTTTGGATGCGTGCGGCTGTAGGGTGGGGAATATGTATTTGCATATGCCTGTTGTGTTTAGAGGTGAAAAGCCTTTTTTTTTTTTTTTTTTTCCCCTTCTTTAACTCTGCTCTCCAAACCTTGAGATAGACACACGCAGCTAAAAGGAAAGGAGGAGGGGGAGAAATCCCCGCGCCTCCTTTCCGCGTCTCTATTATCTACCCATTAGATGTTGTTTTAGGAGGAAATGCGCCAGGAGTGCAAAGACGCGGAGAGTCGCTCAGAGAATTGCTGGGTGCAATAAACGTGAGACTCCTGGTGCTCGCTTTAAAGGCCAACTTGGAAGATTTGTGCTTATTGCTGGGGCGCATTTAATGCACCTTTTGTGAGATGGGATTGTTTTGATCTCTGCTTCCTTTTTAACCTTTCTCTATGAGGTATTCAAGCCTGTGCTTTCGTGTGGCTCTTTCCAGTGTTGCTCCGAGGAGTCTGATTCGGCGGAGAGACCCAAGGCATGAATGAAACTTCAACTTTAAGGGCCTGCGGAGAGACAAAACTAAGGCCGGGGCTTCACAAGTGATTGCTTTAAAAAAATCCAATCTACACAAAGAGGCAGCTGGCTGCTTTAATGAAAACTGCTTAAAGCGGCAAGAACCGCAGCCTCAGGGATGTATTTATAAGATGACTCAAAAGCTACACTTTCAAGTTGCTTCTCCTCGGGGTAGATATAACAAACACATTTAACTAAGAAATCTAAACAAAAAGGACAGAAATTGATAACTTTGATTGCACAAGCTCACGTTACCCATTGAAATTAAAATACGCCATCTAAATAGATTTCTCCACCTATCTCTAGAGAGAAAAAAAAAATCTCCCTGCTTATATAGATACACACACGTGTACGTGTAATATCATGTACTTTTTTTTTTGCCCTGCTAGAGTACTGATTATTCTAGAAGACAGAACGTAGAAAGGTGTAGAATTAAAGAAAGAAGTTCCTGTAAAGTTTGTATTAATGTTCGTTTCCAACATTCCCCACAACTCTATTCTTCCGGCCGCTTCATTCATCTGAGAATCTGCTATTTTATCTGCATCAGTGTCTGAACTAGTGGGGTATAATGTTCTAAGTTCAGTATTTGAAATTAAATTATTTGAATTCACGGATATTAATCTTTTCCCTTCATCCTCCAGTTCTGAATCTTGTCATTAAAAATGATCCACCCTTTGTAGTCCGCAAGTGAATATTTTATAGACAGATACCGCTATGAAGACTTCTAACGCAACGTCAACCAGTCAGACTTAGCTGTTGCAGGGATTACTTTGAGTAATTTATCAAAGGAAGGCTGCTAAATTTTGAGTGGTGAATATGAGGCCTTGGGGGAAAAAGAAGCAGAAGAAGCAAAAGGGAAAAAAAAAAAAGACGAATTCCATCAGTCTACGAGATAAATTCTGGTTGGAGTTAATACAGCTTGTTTATTGAATTCTCGGAGACAGACACAGATGCGATTGGTGCAACGGAGTTTGCAATTTAGTGTTCAAAAGCCTGGCTGGGAATGACCGCCCCGTGCTGGAGCTGGAAGGGCGTTTCTGTTGGCGTGAAAAGCAGGTGAATTGGAAGGAGAGAGGAGGCAATTCAGCCTCTCTGGCTCGGGAAAGCGGTCTCACAAAGGTCTTTCCAAAGCCTGCTCTGTCCGGAGAGTTGTGCAGGACGAAAAACTGCAACAGATTTTAGATTAAAAGAAAAAAAAAAAATGGTGCCCAGCTTTCTCTGGCAAATCTAACGGTTGCTTTTTTGTTTGTTTTGTCAACGCTCACGCCTGATGGAGACAAGCAGACATCCCCGGGAAGAGCTCAGATAAATGGTGTCCCTGCTTCACTGGGCGACGTGATCCTCCCTTCCCTCTTTACAGCTTTCGGGGCACTTTTGGGCACGACTCCCTCCCCTCACTCTGACAAGTGCCTTCTTACAGGGCTCTCGGTCGCCACTGCCCCACTCCGTGCCCCCGGTGCGGAGCGCTCCGGGCTGGGGATTGTGTTCTTCGCCAGAAAAGAGGCGAGCCCGGGAGCCGGGAGCTGAGTCCCGCTGGGGCAGCGGGCAGCACCGCTCCGGCCCGGCCGCGCAGGGCGGCCCGCACACGGACGCGGGGCTGGCCGCAGCCCAGGGGCGTCCTGCCAGCCCGCTGGCAAGGCGGGTTAGGAAATCGGGGCCCCGGCTGGGGGGCGACTTCTGTGTCCCCCCCTCTCTCAGCCTCCCACGTGGGGGTCAGCTCAGTCCCGGCGGGGCTGAGCGGGATTTGCAGGGAGGCTGCCTCGGGAGGAGAGGCGAGAACGGGCCGGGGGGGCTGGAAACTTTCTTTCGCTTGGCGAGGAAGAAGAGGAGCGAGGCGAGCAGGAAGGCTGGGCCATTGTCCACAGAGGGTGCATTTTTGTCAGGCTGGCGTTGGTTGCTATAGTGAGGAGGGAAGGGGAGAGAGAGAGGAGGGAGAGGGAAAGAAAAAAATACCCGACCCTAAACCAAACAGAGGAGCACAGTTCGCCTCCTTTCGCTCACCCGGCTCCAGCCAGCAGCGCTCCCCGCTCCCAACCAAAATAAGAGTGGGCCGCGGGCCGACCCGGGCTCCCCGTGGGGTGAGGAGGTTCCGCGGCCCCGGTCCCGCGGGGCGGCCGCCCCACCCCGCCCCGAGCCCGCATCCGCGCATCCTCCGCCACCCGGCCGCGGGGAGCGGCGGGCCGGGCCCGGCCCGGCGGGGTCCGAGCGCTGCTGGCTGCGGAACAGCAACCTCCCAGCGCGGCGGGATGCCCCGGGTCGCACAGCCCAACAGCACACCTGATCCAGTGCCTACCCACTTGGTCACAGTGGCTTCGCACCCCGCAGAGCATCCGTGACACTGATCCTGACACGGACTGCGGGAGACTTTGTGGGGTGTCCTTTATTTTATTTTATTTTTTTTATGCCTAAATAATTCAAAGCAGGGGGAAAAAATAACTTCTTCCCATGCAAATGAGCAGCTCTTTAATTTTAAAAGAGACTCTTATTTTGCAGCAGTGTTTTTTGTTGCCTTGCTATTGAACTTTGAAAATAGTGTGGCGGGGGAAGGCAATAATGAAGGGTCTCGAAGGCTTAAGATTTAGTTAAGTGAGTGACTCAAGACTGCACAAAGAAAGTTAGTTACTTAGTTAATTGGGAATTATTCACCTTCTGAGATCGGCGCAGCAGTTTGTTCAGATGACAGTGCGAACTTGGGGCGGGTGGAGGCAGGAGGCCGACAGGGGAGGAGGCAGGTCTCACTTGAGGTTTTTTTTTTTGTTTTGGTGGTTTTTTTTTTTTTTTTTTTTCCCTTCTCATCCAGGACAAGTTAAATTGCAGCTGAAGGAGAGAGGTCAGTATCTTTTCAAATCAATCTCTCTGTCTGCCTATGTCCCCATCTAGTCCCTGTAAAGGAAAAAGCTCCAACTTTGTTCCTCCATCTGTTCTGTATCATCTGCAATCGACAGTTCTTTAGATTGCATGCACTTTTGCTCCCGATGAAGTGAAACTTTTGAGGTGTACAGCCACTTATCTGAAAGAGGGAAAAAAGGGAAGTCGTCTTTTCCAATCTTAGAGGAGAATTGTTTTCTTTCCGTGCAACTGTTAATTCTCACTCCTCTTTTCTTTTCTTTTCTTTTCTTTTCTTTTCTTTTCTTTTCTTTTCTTTTCTTTTCTTTTCTTTTCTTTTCTTTTCTTTTCTTTTCTTTTCTTTTCTTTTCTTTTCTTTTCTTTTCTTTTCTTTTCTTTTCTTTTCTTTTCTTTTCTTTTCTTTTTTCTTTTTAACTTTCGAATTGTAGTTGACAAGTTTTATTTAAGAAAAACACTTTACGAGCCACCACTTAATGCATTATTGACATTTTTAAAAAAATGCTTGAGAGAAATCACGTTAATGAAGAGAACATTTGTAGTAATTTGGTGATAATTATCAGAATCACCAAATATTCGCAAAGGCTTTAACATTACGTGTTGGAAGAAAAGCAAAACACATTACTTTAATAGTCTGATATGCAAACTATGGACCATTCAATTACATGGCTTAATAATGCATACATGATGTGATCTTGTTATTGGGATAGGAAGGGCTGCAGTAATTCACTCCAAAGACCAAGTGTGCTCTTACATTCAGTAAAATCCATTGCCATGGATCAGGGGGCCCTGCCAAACTACATTTAAGAGAATAAAAATTAATGACTGAGAATTTGAGCGTTAAATTAACATTAATTATATGACCTGCCTGCTGGAAAGATTAAATTTCTTACGCCCTAATTAGATAACGTCTCCTCATACATCAAACAATTTCCATTTCCAGATTTCAGGATTAAAATGCAGGCTGGGGAGACCGGACTTGTTCTGTCGCCGGCACCCGGCGGCCTCACAGAGAGCTCCCGGCCCCGTCCCGCTCCTCCCGAACCCCGGGGGCTCACCGCGGGCTGGGATCGGGGCCGGGGAGCAGCTCAGGGTCAGCCCTTCTTTAACTTGAATTTCCCTCACCCACCGCCCCGGATGTGGAGGCGAGGCGAGGCCGGGCGGGGCGGGGGAGCGCCGGGGGTGCGCGGGTGCGGAGGGAGATGCGGGAGCGCCTCGCCCGCCGCCCGGGGATGCTCTGAGGAGCGGCCCGGGCACCCACACCGCCCCCGTCGGCCGCCCCGAGGAGTAAAGACAGAGAGACGAGGCTATCTTCCCACCTCGTGGGTGCAACTAATTCGAGTTTAATTGCTTCTTTTAAGAAAAACCTCAGCGGTTCTCCCTCCCTCCCCAACGCAGGCACACGGGATCCTGCCTTTTCCTGTCCGTGAGAAACCCCCTCTCCTCTGCTCCTTCACCCCTCCAGCCCCGCGGTCACCCACGCATAACCCACGGGCCACGGTCGCCCCAGGCAGCAGCCTGCTGCTTGCGCTCGTCCGCGCCCCCTCCCCTCGCCACCCCCGCCGGCGTCCGGGCCACGGAGCGGGCACGGGCGTGTGCCACCGGCGGGGCCGTGCCACCGGCGGGGCCAAGCAGCTCGGTTTCAGAGCTTCGGGTTTCAGGGTTTTAACCTCGACTTCTGCAGGGGAAAAATAAATTGGGGGAAAAAAAAGGAGAGGCGGGAGCCTGTGGAGGGGGAGTGCGTGGGTGCTCACCCGTGGGGCGGAGGATGCCGGGGGCAGGCGACCCTGTTGGCTCCGTCCTCCCCACCGCATCTCCGTCCTGGTGGTGGTGCCTCCATGGTTCCTCGTCTTGTCTGCTTTTGTGCTGAACCTCCAGGAAAGCTCCCGAAGAAAAGTCTGAAAAGTCAGACTGAGACAAACTACCCAGAAGCTGTTTTGCGAGAGCAACTGTGCAGCAGAGCTGAGGTGGCCTTTGGTAGCCTCATGGTTAAATGCAAAAGTCATAGCAACCCCCTGCCCACCTTGAAAAACTGTGAGGAAGAGGAATCGTAGCATCATAAAATGTTTCCGTGTTCTCACTTCATTCTGTAGTACCAGATAATTGCTTTTTCAACTCAATTGAAACTCAGTTTCTGTTAATGCAGTGTTACTGCTTCTCCATGAGCTTCAGCATTTGTCAAAAACATCCATTTCTTGTCTATTAATATCTCTTGCTCACTTTCTGGACTGGATTGATAACCATTTATGTTTAATGCTATGTTAAGTAACAGCTTTGAGAAATGGAGTAGGTGAGGAGGCTGTGGAGGAGATAAGAGTTAATTGTCTTGTTCTTTGGCCCTGATCTCCAGCAGCGCCTCTCCTTCAGGTCTGAAGCCTAGGCCATGCAGTCAGACCAACGCTAAAAAAAAAAGTAATTATTCCCCAGGGAGTTAATCTTTCCAATAAATAACAAATACCATTTATTTTAAATTTGATGGCAAATAAAGTTGGATAGACGGGACCAGAGGCACTGAGGACAGTAAAAGCTATCTAGTAGCACACAAGCAGTCTGCAAACTTGAACAGCATCTTCAGCAACATATCCACATTCCAGTAAAAAGAACCTCCACCAGAAAGAGTTGAAAAACACATGTAACAGATCCAGAATCCACGCAAAAGAATATTGTGGCAAGCAGCTAAAAAAGTAGCAGCCTGCAGAGCTCCCACTGTTTGCCACTCTTTCCAGCTTTAGAACAACTGATTCTGTAGGAACTTTCTGCCTCTGGTCAAGCTGATATGTGTTCCTCCATATCCTCCTGTCAGCTTCAGTGGCAGAGATGAAAAAAGTGTTGAAGTGGGCAGAAGTGACTGGGTGGTAGTGGCCTTCAGCTAAAACATACTGGCACTCCTCTGGTTAACAAGTAATCACAGTGGGAGTGCAATAGCCTATCTGTTATAACAAGCTAATGATTGGTCTACAAGTTTCATATTGAGAGGAGGCTACAGCTGACATAACTGTTTCTCCCCTGAAAATGCAGACGTGTATGTGGTGGGATGCCCCTTTCTCTCTGCTGTGGTGAGTGACAGCTCAAAGTCTAATTTTAAGTATTTGCAGTCCAACTTATTTTCTCCCGTTTGTGTAAATCCAGTGGTTAGAAACAAGCTAAATCACTCCCTTGTTTGAAGTGCAGGGTGGGCAGGGACCATGACTCAGGCACTGCTACAGGTGACGTGACAGTTGCACTTCTGCAGCTATGCTTGACTCTCTGGGGGTGCCGACACCAGTTGGAACAGCAGGGAGTTCTCTGCTGCTCCCACACACAGCCCATGAAAGGCAATCAGTCTTCATAGGGAACTGCTCAAATAATTCATGTACCATAATAATTGTATATTCCCACTAAAGTGACACTGAACAGTCGATCGTTCAGCAAAAAAGATTTGCCCATCACCCTAGATGATTGCTAAAGTGTTACATTTCTAAAAAAACCCCTAAACCTCTGTGATGATATGCGAGTACATAAAAATTAGTGATGATAACTGAGCCTAGAGCTCTGTTGCTGAAATGGGAGTCTCTCTGCACGTGAGCTGGGTGGCAGAAATGAACCTGGATCCCCTCCCTTTGCCTGCTAGACCCTTCATACCACAAAGACAGGGTTGTACTTCTCCCCCACTTCACTTTCTGCTGTGCAAACATATGGTTGGTGTTTCCTCAGTGGGGAGCCCCCAGCTGAGAGTGCACCTGTGGTATAGTCAACAGTAAACAGGACTAAAGAGTTAACCTACTTATGCACACTGGGAGAGGTGAATTTATCCACTTTTATTTACTGCTACACTACCGGACTGCGCTTCAGCATAAATTGGTTCAAGGTGCCTTGTTTCAGCAGTCGTACAGAGAACTGGCTTCTTAGTTATTCTGTAACTCAAAGGTGTGCAAAATCACTGCCTAACTGGGAATAAAATTATCATAAGCACAATTATGCCTGTGCTGAAAGGACAAGGTCAGAAGAGAGAATCCAGAATGTCAACAAGACTACTTCATGATGGATTGTCCCAGACAAAGCTGTCTGATGTTATATATCACAAAAAGTTAAAAGATGATGTAATTTATATGTTAGACTCATTGTCAATTCACACCCAAACCCAAGGAATGGCAAAATCCATTGTCGTACTTTCGGCCATATGGCATGCTTTAGGATGTGTGGTAAGGGTGGTTGGCAATACAGAATTTTTATCTTTGGCATGTCAGTAAAGCATTTTGTGAGCTGACAGTAGCTTCTGTGTTTGGCACCAGTAATCCTGGGGGACCCTGTGTCAGTGTGTTTTCCCTGCCATGGCTTCACAACAACTTGCTCTCTGATCAAAATAAAAGAACTTCATGCAGCCAAAAGGGTCTCAGATCTAATCCTTTTACTCCAGAGTTTTGGCATTGCTGGTTCAAACCTTTTGGGATGGTGAAACATGGTTAGGCTGGACTACTCAAGGGCAATTCAGTGGTGCAGTGGCTTCTACCAGATCTCCCAAATTTCTTGCAGGGTTTCTTGTACTTCTCTCCCATTATTTCCTTTCTTCGTTTTTCTTATAGTCATTTTTTTATACTATACCAATGTATTTATCCAGTAACTATCCATAAAAGCTTGGTCAACATCCAGTGCTCATATATCACTTTGAAAGAGGTCCATATTCATGGCTGCTGACAAAAAATAAACGCATTCATTAAAAAATTTGCCTGCTTTGGTTTTAAGGGTAGGAGATGAAGACCTCACTCTTTTTTTTTTTTGCCTCCTATCTGAACGCATCCTGGTCATTACAGGTGAGAATGGGAGAGCTGCCCCTTGTTACAGTTGTGTGATTCTTCCAGTTAAAAATTCTTGGTTATAATGTTTCTAGATTGCATCAACAAGGCCCAGATTTTCTATTGTCACACAACACTTTGAGAATGAGGACAAAAATTTTCATCTTGTAGACTTTAATCTACAGTGGTTCAAAGAAAAAAGTCTAGGGAGTGGGGAACAGATTGAAAGGGACTGTCTTCAGATGCAGTACATAGCATAACAGAGCCAGCTCTTCCAGACATGGCTGAGATCACCCAGCTTGACGCTATATGTCCTGTAGGCATGCTGAAGGTGGAAACTGGGGCCATTTGGAAATTACATGCCTTCACATTCGAAGTGCATGGTTGACACAATGAGGAAGAATGGTTGTTCCTCTTTCCTAGGAGTGTACGGTCCTGGACCTTTCATTGGCCTGTAGTTGTCATCTTAGGTTGGTCTGCAAAAGACAAGACCATAGACACTGCTTCATGATTTGAATGTAATTTGTAGATAATGTATTATATCCATAAAGAAAAAAGCATATCCTACATATAGGTCTGGTGTGATGTGGTAAAAGTGAAAGCTAAACAGCTTAGGACACCCACAAGCCCTCTTCCCTCCCTCGTGTTTGCTGAAGGTACAGAAAAGAGACTAGCAATGCACTTCAGGCTAGATACCTAGAGGGAGACTGAAACTCAGGGTTGCAATACCTAATTTTTAGATACCTAACTTTCCAAGGGAATTCTCAGCCTGGAAGTACACTCCAGGTTATCGCAATTACAATCCTGATAAGGGGGCACCTTGAGAAGGGCGTGCTGGCTGGCCTGAGCCCGCTGATAGGAAATGGGAAGCAGAGACAGTCGCTCGTCTCTGCCCGGGAATTGCTCTCCTCTCTTCCCTGGGTAGTTCCGGAGAGAAGGATGCAGGCAGCAAGGGTGATGATAACATTGCCTAACTTTAGATATCTGCAGTGCAGGGGCCATCGGCAGCCAAGGGGAGGCACAGCTCATCTGCTGTGCCTCTGTGTCTGCTCTGGGAGGAAGCGCAGCCAGTGCCTAGGGTAACTCACTCAGATACAGCTGACTATGCCACAGATGCTAAAGTTAAGCAAAATTACTGTGACACCCTAGTTAAAAAGCTAGGCATTTCCAGCGATAAATAACAAGCTTTGAGGATGTAAATCTTGAGCATGTTTGTCTCCAGGGATGAATCAGTGCCCAGCCATGTGTATCTAGAAAGTTGAGCTAGTGTAGTTTTCCTTCAAATCTGGCGCTGATCATGTAAAAGATCAGAGCTCCTATTTGTGTTTTTATTGTGTTTCTGCATTTGAGTCAGAGTTGGTAGCAACATTAGGCTGCACTTTCAAAAAGCTTGAATCAGAAAGTGAGTCCAGGTTTTTTTTGAGTAATGGTTTTGGATTCAAGCACCAGAGCAAAGTGGCAGTTTTCTAGGGATTCATTTAGGTGAGGCAGGAGGAAACTACTTCTCCTGCTGTTAACTGGTTTGAATGGGATCTACTGGAAGACAATGTTCACATGATTGGGATAGTTAGAAGGGATTTTGATGAGTGGTAAATGAAGGAATATGTATGCATATACACAGGAATATATGTCTCCCACAACTGAGATATTTTTCTCTATTAGATATGGGTGAGATGTCTTTTCTGCTTGACATTACTGTCACTTCAGAACATTTTTGGGCAATGGCTCCATGAAGCATACAGATTAAAAAACCCCCCAAAACCTTTTACAGCTAAATTAGGTGTGGGCATCTCTCTCAGGACTTTATTGAAATTTTTTTCCTCCTTAAATCTCCTACTCTTGGATTTATGTAATTAAATGACAATCTCAGCTCTTGTGAAAAATAATAAATATGGTTTCTATACATCATGATTCTAGAGGGATGTTTTAAAAAGTGATTTGAAAGTACCCTGAATGTGCAGCAACCAACAGAGAAATAAAATGAAAACCACATTTATTATTAGGAAAAATTCTGAAACTTTTAATCATACTTGTCATTTTTAAAGTTGACTTATGATTTAGATTAGACATTAAGAACAGCCTTCTAACTTTCAGTTGGAAAGCACAAGAATAGATTGCTTAGAGTGACAGTGGGAGGATTTTGAAAATAGATTGGACAAATGTCTGCTGGGAATGGTTTAGCTACAGTCGATCCAGCCCAGTGCCAAAGGATGCACAAGTGACCTCTAATTCTTCCAAGCTGCAGCACGTTATGGTCCCTCTGTGCTGGCAGTGGCCCCTCTGCCGCCACCGGAGCCCGGCTGGGTTATGCTGAGGTGCTGTGGCTGGCAGGTGCAGATGGACAGACCCCCGTCCTTCCCAGGACGTGTGCGGAGCTGGGGAGTGCCAGTGCTCACGGGAGGGCTGTCATGGCTGGGATTCACCTCTCGCCCTGCCTGACCTTGCTGCTTGACTTCTCTGAGAATATTTCTGGTTATAAGCAGCTCCTCTGGGCAGCCAGGAGCGAGGTAGGGAGTCACCTTCTCTGCAAATGTTATACATGAATAAACACCTTCCTAGGCTTACTTAACCCCAGTCCACTGTGTGTCTGGTTCCCTGCTGACACACCATTAGCATCTGAAGCATCTATATTTCCTGAATCGAAACAGAGATAACTTATCATTCTCCAGCTGCTTATCTCAGACCTGCCCTGTGGATCTGGTGGAAAGATTTCCCCATTAGCACATAACAACAGGTGCCTGATACTCACTTTGAAATGTTCCTCTTTTAAAAAATAAGGTTTGGGATTCTTGCCTTCTACATTTTGCATCTTTTTTTTTCCATCTCTATGCCCACAGAGCCCAGTTTAATATTGGACTGTTGTCCCATATCTTGCTGACAGTGCTATCACTTCCACACCAATACATCACAGGAAGCTCTGGATATGTTAGCATCATCATTGCATTGCTGTGGCCAAAGTCAGTGTGCCATTTAAAAAGGGGTTAGGTACATGTTGAGGAACCTCTTCTGAAAGCTACAGGAATACAGAAGTAAAGGAACAAGCTTTCACTTACTTGCCTTATTCATACCTATTCTTTTCTCTCGTGGGGTCTCAAGTCACCACATATAGTGCTATGCAAAGGTTTACTCTCTGGGAAAAGGGTCAGCAGAGGCAGAAGTGTCCACAGCAGACAGTGTGATGGAGGGTGGGACTGTAGAGGGGCATACCCAGGAGACATCTCTTCTTCCCTCCTCCAAGGAGTCCCTCTTCCACCGAGTTTCACTCTGTTTCCCAGGGCAGCCAAACATGGCATCTCTGGGAAGCAGTTTTTTCAGCAAGCTCTTCAGCATCCTTTCTTGCCAACATAGTAGGCAGGGGTGTGTTTCTTCTCCCCACCGTAGTCTGGGGTGCCAGGAAGCTCCTGGAGTGCTTGGAACTGCACACAGGTGTGCTCACTGATGAACACTTCTCTGTGGAGCCTGGCCCCAAAAGGGTGTGAACCCGCTCAGGCATTGCTCATGTAAGCTGCTTCCTCAGCCATGTTCCTCTGTACTTTACTGGGGCTTGTTAGGGTTTAGAGATGTTACAGCTCTTTTTTTATCATGGCTTTAGGTAGGAAAACAGACAGGATGCAAGGAAAGGGGAAGATCAGGGCAAGAAGCTGAACTCTCTTCTTACTGTAGTGAGTACTGCTACCCCTAAATCACTTTTGTTGTCATGCAGTGAAATCTTATCCAAAGCACTGGAAAGGAGAACATAACTAACCACAGAGTTGAGATTCATTGGCTGGAATTTTATCGTAAGAGATATGAGGAGCTTGATAGACACACTGGTGCTATCACCTATAGATATGTTCCTTGATGCTTTTCATCATGAAATTCTGCTTCCTCTTGCTTATATAGTTGTGCCATCTGTCTTGATTTGAGTGTTTCAGAGCTTGATGTTTTCATCCAGATCAAGATCCAGGAGACAAGTGAAAATATAAGCAGCCCATCTTTCATTTCAAAAGAAAAGCTTCTTGAGTTTGCAAAGTTGCAAAGTTTGCAAGGGGAGCCTTGCAAATGCAATGAGAAAGCTAAAGCACCTCAAAGATAGGTGTCTGCTTTTACTGGTATTTTAAAAAATCCCCAAACAACTCATTTTTACAGCTAATCTATGAGGCTTTTTGTGCGTGGTCTGATTTGTACTTTCTTAATGCTCAGGACTGGCAGTATTGTTTATAGCTCTGTCAAACTTATAAAAATTAAAGAGCTTTTTCTGGCTAGTCTCTAACTCAAGGCAAACTATCCTGGAAGCAGCCAGTTTCATGGTTCCACAGTTTCAGAGGACAAAATTAAGGGAAACTGATACTCTTGGATCTCCTAAAAAATAATCACTATAATTTCATTGTAAAAGTCTAGCACATCAAGATTTGGTACAGAAGTGCAGAATTTTGCTTTTAACCAAACTCTGATATATCTGAAAATGTGAGTTTACAGCTGGTTGTTTATCTTGGGCCAGACACGGTCCTTGCAGGCTCTAGGCACCTTTAACAGACTTCAGCTTCTCCCCTCACCTGGTCATGACCAGGCTCTGGATGGAGAAAGAGAACCCATGGGTTCATGGTGCATGGGTTGGGGGAGGTCTTCCCTGCAACCCCTGTTAGTGATGACTTTATATTTCTGTGTTTCTGGGCAGGGGAATAGCCTCTAAGGGTTGCTCTCTTGTGATCTTATGTGTTTTATCTTATGGGAGGAGGCAGAAGTACTGGGAGGGGGAGAACTACCAGAAGTGTGGAAAGATGGTGGGAGAATGGGGGTTCACACAAGGGAAAAGAGGAGGAAGGTGGAAGATCAGGATGAAATTAGGAGGATGAGGGAAACATCACGGCCCAAAATAGGACAGAATATGACACTGAAGGGGGCAAGAGGCCAAAGAGTGTGCAGCTCCCTAAGGCATCCACAGCAAGATACAAGAGTTCCATCTCTCTGTATTTGTATTCTGACATGTAAGTAGCAGTGGATGCAGTAGTCTTGAACATGCTCCCATACACCCATGCTCTAATACACCTCTGGTGAGCAGCACTTCAAAGATAACAGCCTGTTACTGCCATTAATTCAAGCAACGAATGATGTCACAGACTTAATTGTGAGTGGAGGACTTAATTCTCCTACCCAGTGATACATTTATTTTAAAACAAGTTATAAAGTTTTCCTCCTCCTGAACTCCATCTGTTTGAGGGGTATGAAGGTTGAATAATTGAGCCTTCAAAAGTTACAGAATGTCAGAATTAGGTTTCTTATCTTGTGTATAGAAATTAAAATGTGCTCGTGTGATTACATGTGTGGTCCCAGTTGACTAAGACTGGACATTCCAAAGTGGAGTGGCCTCTTGGGAGGAATTGATAAAACAACCAACTTTTTTTTAGATTTTAATTCTATATGGCAATGAGAGATAATAACTAGATATTGTGTGTGTATTATTTTTATTCCAAGGTCTCCCTTATAATGTGAGTGGAACACTACCAGCCCTCATCAGGATAGGAAATCTGACCTGTTATTTGCTGGAACACAAGCTCATTATTCCCAGTCTTCTGGCTGGAAGTGAAAGAAAGCACCACCTTTTTAATTTGTTGGGGAGAATAGAGAACAGCATTGTGAAATGAGTTATCCCCATCAGGTATCCCAAACTTCTGAAGTGTAGATGAGCCATGGACGCTGGTTAATACAATATTGCTCCCTGTCATGGTGGCTGGTGCTCACCCTGACTTTCCTGGTTCTCCAAGATATGAGATTGCTGGAATAGGATGGAGAAGTTTCTGATAGTCCAACTTGTCCATGAAAATGGGCAAGGAGCAGCTGCAGCAGCCTCATAGCCAGGACCCTGCTTTGCTGGCTCTTTTTCTCCTCCTTCTCAATCACTTTCCAATTGAGCTCCAAAATGACAGTTTGAGATGGGCAGAGTGAATGTAACTTGTGGGAACAAAGATTTAGTATTTTTCTGGACTTACAGTCCAGAAATTAATTAATTTCCAGTGAGGGCACAGCAAAGACTGAAGTCTTGGTTGCACACTGAATATTCAACACTACTCTGCACCCACTAATTTTTAAGTAGAGATGAGCCATTGCTGCACCAAGGAAAATTAGTTAATTCACACTTTAAAAAACAATCTTATAAATCTGCATTCTCTCTATCCTACCCACAGGTCCTCTGTCTCCAACTTTGCACAGCATAAGCCCCAGGTTACCTGGGTGCCTGCAGTACATGCAGAACACATGGTGATCAGTTCAATTTTAATGAAGAGCATTTACAAAATTAATTACCTAGAAACAAATATTAAATGACTATTCTGTAGAACACAGGAAGAAGAATTATTACAGAGGAGTGAATGAAGGCTGTTATGAATGTTGCTGTTGTGCTCTGGGGTGCAGCCTCCATGTACCCTCCCCAGCCCCCCGAATGGAAATGTAATAGCAATGAGAGCTGATCTGCTCTCAAGGTTTAGATATGAGCCTGATTTCCAGCAGGTGGGTGATGCCAGTGATCTGATGTGCCCTGAATTAAGCATATCTTTAAAGTGGTGGTTTTGGTGGTTTGCTTTTTTTTTCCCTTTCTGAATGAAGTCTTCCAGTTCTGTTATATTGAGGCTGGCAGTGACTTCAATTAACTCTGGATGCGACTGCAGGACCTGGACCTTCCCAGTTTTCTGGCCCCACGCTTCCTCTCACGCTTTGCCAAACTGCTGCAAAGAAGTTTATTATCTTTTGCCCTGATGTTTTATATATCAGTTAGGGTGGGGATTCCATGTGTGAATCTTAAAAAAAAAAAAAAAAAAAAAAAAAAAAAAAAAAAAAAAAAAAAGAGAAGAAAAAAATTACAAGAAAAATTGAAAGCTGCATGCTGACAGGTGTAGGTGGGCTTAGGTAACAAGGATTATATTGCAAAGTCTAATATGAAGATGGGTTATATCTAGCCCTTGTGAAAATTAAAAAAAGGAAATCTGATCAGCATGGTAGGCAACTCAGTTTGACCCAAAGACTTATGGAATAAAGTGTCATTTGCACCCCTCTTCTGCAGTCTCAAAGAGGTAATAAATAGTGCAATAGAAAAGAAGTGGCAGTGGAATGCCTAATTTTAAAACTTTTTATGTTAGTCTCTTTTAAGTAGGGATAAAATAAGAAAGTGAAGTTTCCTATTAATGGTAAAATAGTCCTTTTTAATATATAAAAAACATTAAATGAGCAATAAGATTTATGTTTTTATGTTTATGTGTTTTTACTTCTTTGATGACAGAAAAAAATTCATGATAATGAAGAGGCAACCTTCATTTTTTTTGTACTGTGCATTTCACATGCATCTTTTTTTCCTAAGGTATCTTGGTGTCAGGAATCCCTTGCAATATAAATGATACAGGGATTTACTGTGATACACAGTTTTACCAAATAACAGGGTACTTAGGAGACTGTATGTGTGGTAAATGGGACCTAAGTATTGTATTATGTAGTAGAAGTTAAAAATAAGACAGTCTGTCTCCTTCTGGCTGTGGTGTTTGCCTTGCCAGCAAAATGCCTGGCTAACTTTGTGCCTGCCCACACAGACCTCAGGGAGCAGTGGCTATCTGGACTGACTGTGCTGTGCTGGCTCCCTCTTCCCTGGAACCTGGCATGGCACCAAGGGCTGGGGTTTGGAAGGGTTTGGCCAACGTCTTGGGACCGGTGTTTTAAAAGAATTTGACTTTAATGTACACATCTCAGTCAGGGCCTGGATTTTCAGAAGAGCCCTGCTACAGGATTCTGGGCTGCTTGCAAATACAGATGTTTCCTCTGGGTGCCTGTATTGGAGTAGACAGAGGTAGGCCTATGGAGAGCTGCAGTCCATGAAATGATCTCTGATCTGCAGTCCTTGGAGCGCTCTCTCCAAGGGAACACTTCCAAAACAGCAGTCCCAGCCAGGATGGCAGACACACATGAATGGTGCTGTGTGTCCTGCTGGCTGAGCCTTCTTTGGGCACCATGCAGAAATACCAGAGGCTGTTAGAAAGAAACAGAGCACTCAAACTACATTTAAGGTGGACGATGGACCCTGAGTGAAGGTCACAGGCCTTTTGCTGCTGACTGAAGGAAGGTGAGCTTTCTTCTGATGAAGAGTCAACACTCATTACTGAAAGATTTGAATAAATCTTTGAATGAAGCATAGTATGTCTGCAGCTACAAGCTAGTTCATCTGTGTACATACCATACTTGTGTTCATATGTAAAATGATGAAAAAAGTGTGTTCCTAAGGACACTCGTAGGCTGTACAATGCTGTGCTGAAGCTTTTATTACATTGATTCAAACACTTTCTGCAGTTTATGTAAAGTAATCTTTCTGTATCTCATGGAATTTGCATCCTGGGAGTGATTGATACTCTGAGTGGAATGAAGCCGACTTCCATTCCCGACCACACAGGTGTGTGATGAATCCTGGTTTGAGGTGTTCTATTATTTACTGCCAAGGTTATTTCATAAATTCAGTTTCACATTTCTAATTCAGACTTGCATGCTTTCTCTGAGGAAGGCTCTTATTAAGTCATCCTTTCCTGAGCAAACTAAACCAAACTAAAAGACACTAGTAACAGATTGGTTTTATTCCCCTCCATAAATGTGTGAAATATTGTTTTTTATGCATTAAAAGTGTGAACAGGTGAGATGGCATTTTTGGACAATGGACAAGTGCCACTTTTCATTATTAACTTTAAACTGTGTGTGGATCACTTTTAGTTTTCTAGGTGATTTGTTAATGGGATTTCAAAAGCTAGCACACAAACTGTAAAGGGGAAAACCAAATATGTAAAACTGCCACAGAGATTAGTATTAATTTTCAGACTGTCTGAATACTGGTGTATGTATACCACTTGCTGTTAAAAAGCCAACACTCTCATGAAGCAATTGTTTTCCACTTTAGGAACAGGGAAACAGCAAAGCTTCTTGGAGAAGAATGCTCTGTTACTGCTGTCTGTTCAACTGCAACCACTGAATCCCCGTATTTGCTTTACCACCAAAAAAGTATTTGTGGTTGGCCAGGTAGTTGCAGAATTCGGCCTTTATAACCTCTTCCAAGAACAAAAATAAGGCAGAACTTTTAGAAACAGGAAGGATGTCTGGTCTTTTTTTAGCCTAGAAGCAGGTTATAGAGGATGAGAACACACTTATGGGTAGGCTCAGTCCATGAAACAACTCTTTTTGCACATTACCCTTCAAGCTCAGCTTGGAATAGCCTGCCTACTTATTGGTCTTGATTATTTGGAGTCTTTCAGGCAACTAAAGAACAGAATCATCCCATCTTTTTGTTCTCTGAGGTATAAATTATACAGTATAGTATTTTTTTTTCTTTTAGACGTTTATTTAGAGCACTCAGTGTGTTTTGTGCCCTGAATCTGTGATCTGCAGCAATTTCATTCCTGTATTCTCCTTCCTCATGTGTCTGTCTCTCTGCATCTGTCTACATGTGAGGCAGAAGGGCAATTACATGGCTTCAGCTGGGCAGTGTGAGCTGAGCAGGCACTGTATAGGCTGGATGCTCAATGCAGGAGTAGACATAAACTTTATAGGTGCTTTTGTCCTTCTGCTAAGTCTGGCCTCATGCAGCACAGTTTATACCTTCCTAAGTTGTTCTGGGTACAGTGACTACTAGGTATATGTTCCCCAAATTTTATTTGGATGGTTAAGGCTGTTCCTTAAGTCCTTGGCTGAAAATTTTCAATGAAAAAAATTAGTCCACTATTTTAAAAGATGAGATCAATTACAATTTCAGTTGATCTTCTTTCTCTTTTCCTGAATACTGCCTCAGGTGTGCATCCCTTTGAATGCATCTCACCTGCTTTCCATACTACATTGCCACTGTTTCCTTTCTGCACAAATACAGGAAATGTGATTTCCAACAGCAGTGGCTCACTGGGTGTCTCTTCATAGTCACTGTGTGAGTAACCTTTGTTATGAGTTTCTCTCTTGGTGGTGGGACAGGCAAAGTAGGGGCTTGGCTGGTGCTGGGTGTGTAATGCACTGGCCCCTGCCGAACAGAATTGATGGCAAGTTGTGAGAAACTGGAAAGCCACTGAGAAGGGAAAGATCTAAGCAAGAAATAATCAGCTCACTTCTGTATTTTACACTGAGAACCAAAATTAGGCTTCTAAAATGACTTAGTCGTGATCTTCTAGACCTGTATAATTAGCTTTCCAGCTGATGTGTGAGCCATATTTTCTTCTCTTGGCTTTAACTTTTGTAGGTTATTATCTGATGGTGTGCACATCTTACTTTAAATTCCACCTTCTTGAGAAGAATCTACCAGTGTCTGACTGCCCATTTGTCCTGATGACAGGGAAATTTGGTACAGCTCTCCAAAATAATCTTTGCAGCACAGAAGCCTGAAGCGTGGAAGTGTTTGTGGTGTGAGTCCAAACCAGCTTTTATTACAATAAATTATCATGTTCTATGTAAGTATGAAGTAGTTGATTTTTCTTCTGGTTGTTGATGCAGACCTTCAACAGTTTTTCACATCTGTCTTCAGAAAGGATAATTTGTGTGGGCAGTGAAGTAAGACGTGGGCTCAGACACAGACATGAATGTTCTGTACAGGTAGTAGGAATCCACATGGAAAAAACAGTGCAAAGACCACTCATCCTGAAGATGTGAACATAGCTAATTTGCTGTCTATTTTACCCCTTTTAAAGTGAGACTATGTGTGGCACTTGATTAGAATGAACGCTTGGCATTGCTGTCAGAGTAAATCCATACTTCCTTTATATTAGATCACTGTTTTTATTTCAAGAGTTACATGCATACAGGATGACAGCAAGCTGATTTTCCAAATTGCTCTGCTTTGTCACTGTTAACTCCTGGCATTAGGCCATCTAGATACTCTGTTCCTGAGGTGTGCTCTGCCAGTTCCAGAGCTGTCCCTCCAACTCTATCACCTTTCCGAAGGTCACTTATGCTTCTACAGTAAGTGCTACATTAATTTTTTGCTTTTTTCCTTCTCTTTTCTTTTTCATAAATAATGTTTTTGTAGCCCTAAAAAAAAAGCTCTTTCTCACAAAATCGTGGTCTATTGAGAAACAATAGAAAATAACTTATCCAGGCATGAGGCTTATCATTGCCTCTAATTTCTTGACTCCTGTGAATATTGTCTACCACAAGGATCCTATTTTAAAAAATGGTATTTTTGAATAAAATACTTCTCAGATTTATTGGTTTTCAATATGACCTGTCTGCATACCAGGAATCACCTATCAGGGTAATAATTTCAAGCAACAGAGAGGAAGGGTTGGAAGTGCTGAAGAGACAGAAGTACTGAGGAGGGGGAAAAATTGCTTTCTGTTTTGCTGATAATTTCTTGGCTGCCAATTTCACATAGAGCTGCAGATGTTACACGGAATGGAGTGGAAACTTTCAGATAGTGTCACACAACTCCTGAGATTCACTGCCACTGAAAATATAATTAGAGATCTGGTTATCCAGCTAGAGGTCAGAAAACCAGAGTTAATTGCTAACCTGTTTATCCTACTCAAGGGATAAAGCGCATAAATACAGTTAGAAGCTGCTTAAAGCCTGAGAGACCTCTGCTGAAATCCTGCTGCAGGCTTAAGGTAGCAGTTTTGAAAGTGCCTGAGGGAATGAAAAACGTGGGATAGCGCTCAGGCCCTGGTACTGCCCGTGCCGGTACAGGCAGCCCTGCAGCAGCAGCAGCCTCTGGTGCTCCTGCAGAGCCCACAGCCACAGCCACTGACAGCCTCCCTCATCCCTCATCCCTCATCCCTCCTCCCCCACCAGCCCAGGCACAGTCCCCCAATTATCCAACATGGATATGTCCTAAGTAACTTAAGAGGGGAAGGTCCTTTAGAAAACCAGACTTAGGTACTCCTGAAAAAAAGGTGCCTCAGACTTTTATTTAAGCAGCTGGGGTTTACAAGCCCAGTCCTCCAAAGCCTTACTTATGTGAATAGTCCTTATCCTTCAGCCCAGTGTAGCTGAAATTAATGCCTCTTCACATGCCCCTTTCATGCTTAAATGGCAGGAGCCACAAGTCACTTGTTTCCTGTCCTTTCACCACCTGATTTCTTACATTAAAACCCTCCCATCTTTCTATTCTGAGCAGGCAGTGAAATCCCTTATGCCCATACAATGCAATCCACTTTCAAATGGAAGATTTTTTGTTACCCCTCATTTCTATTAAAGTAACTCCTGTGCATATAAAGACTTTGGTTATCAAGTCCACATAAAGCAGCCAAAATTGAACAGGACATCCATGGGGCTGGAGAAAGTCCCTCTACCACTCCCTAAGGGCAATGCTCTTTCCAAGTATCTTCTCTCTCCTTAGGAATACTTCTGGGCTGCAGCACTTGTAAGAAGCCAGAAGAACTATTTTTATATCAGGGAAATGCCATTTTATTTTTTTTCTACTCATACTGGAAAAAACCCTACTTTTTTAAAGTCAAAAATTTCAGAAACATTTTCCTCTAGTGCACGTTGAGCATGATATTCCTCTCCCCTCATTTTCACTTTTGAAAAGCCAGCAGCCTGGTTCAAGACACTTGCCTGGGCTCCATCAGAAGCTATTGGGTATTCTTGGAGGGGAGTGCTCTCTCTCCTGGGAGAGGTGTTCAGGAGAAGGGACGCAGGGAGCTCCCAGCAGTCTGCTGCATGGCAGATAAAAGGGCAGCTGCTAAGGTGAGTCTCACACAAACCATGAGGATTAGGAGTAAATTGGGAAGGTTTTGCTGGCATCAGCTGGGCGATGTTTCTCCCGCTGCATTCAGGATAGTACTTAGGTATATGACAAAATTTTAAGTACCTGGTCATTGACGGCAAAGAAGATTCAGGATGTGCTTTGGCTCTGCCCTCTTACTGACATGCTTGCCCTAATACACCACAAGAGAGAGTATTAGTGCCTGTTGCTTAATACAAATGATGGAGCTCTTGATTCATATTATTTAATAAGAAGATGACTGTTCTTGCATTGTCTGTTTGCGTCTTAGGAGCAGTAAAATGAATCCATTTACTTATTAACTTTTATTTTGAAATCTTTCATGGAACTGTCATGTTATTTTGATTTGAGTAAGCGATTCATCTTTTTTAACAACTATTTTTTTGGTCCAGGGAGACTCATGTACTTCTGTTAATAGGTCAGAATTATGAGATGTATCACTCATGTTCAGAATCTTTTTGTAGTGTATAGCTTATTAATAATAGATTTGAATATCAAAAATAATGATATGCTGTTTCAGCATTTAATTTTGGGGAAACATTCAGAAGATTTCCCCCTTGTACTGGCACAGTCAGTGATGAAGATAGAGGGAGACGAACTGTACTGTAGGTGGGAGCAGAGACACTGCAGCAGCTAATGTGAGGTTGAGCTTTAAATTTTTATGACAATTCATAAACTATTTTTCTAGTCAAGGCTCCGGCTAATCGCAGCCTTTCCCTGACAATTTCCTTGTTCTGATTCTCATGGATTTAATAGTGTTCGTGGGGGGTGAGCTGGGTGAGATAGCTCGCTCTTGTAAGCTGCTTAGGCTTGTGTACATTTTTCTTCAGGAATGTCATGTCTTCAGCAGGCTGTTTGCAGGCGACTGATTTCTCTCCTCTTAATTCTTGTCTGTCTAATGGTTTTACTAGTAGAGGGTGGACATATGAATTCAAAGTGATGGCTCAGAAGCCTTTATTCTTGGCAAAATTCTACTGGGTTGTTATCTTTTACATCTGGTATCTCTCCATGCCTCTTCTCTCATCTCCTTTCCACCCCCAGCCCCATCCCTTTGGGGTCCTCTCTAGTGCTTCCTTTATCTTCCTTTCTTCCTTTCCCATATCTTCCTTTCCAGTTTTACTCTGTGGGCACTGCAAAAACTCTTCTCATCTCCCACCTTGATTAATGTCATCTTTTCCTTTGTAGATCCACATAGCAACTCTCAACACTCAGCATCTCCTTACATTTCCCTCCATCTAGCTCTCCCACCCCTCTGGGAGAAAGAAAAGACACCACAAATATGATTTTTCTAGTCTGAGACTTTAATTTCCTCAGCTGTGATCTTGCCAGCAATAGCTCTTACATTGCAGGTGAGGACTCCTTTTCCAACCCTTTTCACTTGTGGGGAGCTACTGGCAGCCTCCTAAGTCACTGCTCTTCTCTTTGGAGGGCAGAAAGGGCTTTGCTCCTCACCACTTGAGCAGGATTGGGTGACTCAAGGGCTTGTCCACTGTTAGACAGTTCCTTGGCTCTTTTTTGGCTCAATTTCTCCACTCTAGCTCTGCATTATCCTGACACTGGTCCCCTGTGTGATGGTGGTTTGGTGTTGTATCCACAGGGTTTGATGTTGTTTTCCATACTATGTGCCAGGAAGATGGACAAGATGGTGGAGCAGAACATGATTTTATAATGAGTACAGATTTTCCCCCTTGTGTGGTGAGAGTGGCCCCTGCCTTTGGCTATGTATCTCAGTTATCCTTGCTAGGATCATCATTCTGACTGATCTTTTACACTGTGTTTCTCCCTTTCACCTCACACCTTGAATTTCTCTGCCAAAGCCCCACTCTCCCCCTCACTGAATGCAACTTTCCTGTCCTCAGTAAGATACAGCAGCTTCAATATCTTCCTGGTTGCTGTTGTGCCTTACTTTGGCAGTTCCTGACTGCCAGTGTCTGCAGTCTGATGGTCCTGGCCTCTGTGCAGGGGCTGTCCCTTCTGAGCCGGCTAGTTCAGCCACTGCCACCTCACCTCCACAATTCTCAATGCCATTTCAGCTGAAAAGCCTGCAAAAATTGCCACCTGCTTGCAGCTAGGACCTTTAAACACTTTAAAAATTTATCTTTTTTTTTGGATGTGCTTTTAAAAGATGTTTGGATATATCCCTGGCTAACTCAGCCTCCAGAGGAGTCTCTCTAGCCTCAGTTCCTGCTGCTCTTCCCTACATCATGCTCCCTCCCATAATTCAGGCTGCTTGGTTGCACATTTTAGCTGCAACCTGCATGAAACAGGAGCTCTTCCTCTCCACATATGTCTCCTACTTTTCTCCAGTGAGTATGGACAATCTCTGGTGATTCATGGCTTGGCATGGGAAGGGAGCATGTTCCCTCTGGCTCCTCCCTGTTCCTCAGAGATTAGGATGCACCTGCTCTTCAGCCAGCTCTGTCACAGGGGCATTCTATGGTAGGAGATAGACTGGGACAAATCCCTCTTAAGATGCTGCAGACCAGCATTGCTGGGATGTGTCTGCCAGCCCTCCCACCTACCACAGTGCCAGGAAGAGCAGCCTGGTGGAGGGAGAACACATTTACCCCAGGACGCTGGCACTGGCAGCTGTCAAACTTGCATAGCCAGAAAAATTGTGTCCCCAGTGCACACCTTGGACTCTGGTGTGCCCACTTTGCTGGAAGACATCTGCAAGTTAAAAAACATCTCCCAGCTGGAGCAAAGAACTTTGGCATGGAGAAGTGTTTAGCTAAAAGCAAAACACTTTAGTGCAGGGACTTTTAGTGAATTTATGCTTTTAGTAAATTTAAGCTCCCACCATGGAGCTTCAAGTTTGACTGCTGTGTTGACCACACAGCATAAAACACACAAGAACAAAAACTTGGTGTATGTATAAAACCCATATAATAAATGCTGCTGGCCCTGAGGTAACAAAGTGAAATTAAAAGCAGAGCAGAACTCGTCCTTACGGCTTCTTCTCCACCTGCTGCCCCTTTTCTCCCACTGCAGTTCTGCCCTGTGAAGGATTTGTGCCCAGATACTCTAAATGTTTTCCCTCCCCATGTTTTACATATATAACACATATGCCTTACATTAGTGAGAAGCTTTAAAATTTTTGTGTGGCTTACCTCACCCTCTCAACCAGGAATTTCATAAATAAATCACTGTCTTTCAAACCTTTTTTGCAGATTGCATCTGTCTAAAGCATGTGCGCTTCAATAAGTGTGCCTGACAGAGAAATTAAAAAGAAAAATCATCTCCCAAACAGAAACTATAAGAGGC
Organism: Acrocephalus scirpaceus scirpaceus; assembly: GCA_910950805.1. NCBI lineage: Eukaryota > Metazoa > Chordata > Aves > Passeriformes > Sylviidae > Acrocephalus > Acrocephalus scirpaceus. The sequence goes on from OU383775.1 coordinate 74,292,542, forward strand.
ATGTTAAGCTAAACACTCACTGCACATTATTACAAGGGGAATATGATTTGAGAAAGAGTGTTTAGAAAGTAAAGGTGACATTTTGTTTCTCTGAGCTCAGTGGGCCAGAACTTCACCTGGGGCAGACTGACACAAATTCATTGAAATTAGTAGCTGATTTGCACTCATTGGGGCCAGTTCTGCTGTATTTTAGCCATTGGCTATTGAAGGGTTACCTTTTTTCCCTAAGGAACTAAATATTCCTTCCTAATATGTCTTGCTGTTGGTATTAGTTCAGTTTTCTATGAGTAATTCAAAAGGGATTGTTCATTGAGACTGTTTTTCATTAGAAATGTGGATCCCTAACTAAAAAAAGATTTTTAGAAGCAAAGCATAAGCTTTTCCTGGAAAAAAATTGCCAAGTAAATAGATGTCTTGAAAAGAAAAAAGGTGTTATTTTTGGTTTGATTAGGAGATGCTGTGCCAGTGCCTGATGGGAAGCGTAGTTTGGGGGTGTAAAGCCTCTACTTCTCTCTGTACACAGTATTTCCTGTCTTTGCAGGGTCTGCACCCCTACCAGGACAGGAGCCTGTGAAACCCCTTGAGCGAGCAAGGCCAGCCCGGGAGGCGCTGCTGTGCCCCTGAGGTTTGGCCAATTTCCCTTCAGCTGAAGAGTCACTGACTTGAGAAACCCCAGAAAATTTGCCACGGTGCCCACTGCCAGCCTCTGTGTAAGGAGCAGGCCTTCTTCTTACTTCAGAGTTGGCACCTGTGGTTCATATAGCTGAGCAGTGATCGTGAGCCAAAGTATATTTTTGGCAAATAATAAGCCTTAATGCCATACCTGTTTTCATTTGGAAACGCTGTGGATAATCTGAGTGATGCTTATTTTCCATAATAACCCTTCACACCAGGACCTTAAAATGACAAATGCTAAACTTGCCCCCTCTTTAAGAATTTTGTTTATTGCCAGAAGGTGTTAAAGCCCCTTCTGTGGAAAGGAGTGGGATCACTCACTTTGGAATCATGTATTCCAAAGGCAGTTTTACTTAAAACTTGCAGGAAGGATATTTTTCTGTGTTTTCCCAGATTCTTGTTTGCATTATGCACAGAAATACCAGTATAAATACTAAATATACAGTCTGCTCTTTGTTTTCCAGGTAGACAACATGGGGTGGCCTTGACTGCTTCCTGCTGGACTCAGCATCCCTCTCTGCCTCTCACCTTGCTTCAGCTGTGTGTGAAAAACTCTGCTGCTGAGGCCTCAGGATCACCAGAAAAGCAACATTGCTTAAAGAAGGAATTGTTCACACTTGGAAGCAGCTTTATTGCATTTTAATTACCAGATCCCTAAACCTATAAATATACCCTAATGCTAAAATCAAATTTGAACTTTCAAACTTGATGTTAACGCCGCCTTCTCTTCCCTTTCCTTTGCTGAATTGTGAAAAAATACCCCAACAAAAGTCTGCATAGTGATTGTGCAGTGTAAGTTGCTGTGCTCTTTTGCATAAAAGATTTTCCATATTACAGCAGGGGGCCTTCCCCTGGTATGTCAGGAAGAAGAAGAAGAAAATTCATTTCCTACACCCGCCTGTCATTTGCCCTTTTATGATTGAACCGTACACCGTCAGACAACCACAAAAGTGACAAAAGCTTTTGCAACTGAATACATCTGATAATTGCAGTGTTTGGCTAAATTTAGGACTACAGCAGTTGATACTGCAGTGTCCAAGACAGAAAATTAAAAACAAAAAGAAGAAATGGTGTGTAATCCTATTTTACAGTCTGAGAGTGTAGTGGTTACCTTACATGATCCATCACCTTAAATAGTGTCTCTATTTTATTAATCTTCTAGACTTCAGGGAATTTTTTTTTTATTTTAAGGAATTTTAATATTATTGGTTTTTTTAATACAAACCAAGACTGTGAACACTTCAGAGAAGCAGGTACACATGAGATTACCTTTTTCGTTTACAAATTTTGAGGTAAAAAATAATTCACGTCTGCAGAGCCCCTGCACAGTATGTCAAACCCTTGGGATCCATGCATTATTGGAGCATGAGGGCTAAGGGATCTTCCCAAGAAACAAATTTGTTGTAATGATACTCTAGGATGTTTTGGGAAAGTCAGAGAGGTTTGGCAAACAGAAGCCCCACACAACATTTTTCCTTTATATAGAGAAGACAATGATTACATGTTGTCTTTGGAAGTGTCCTGTGCAAGCATGTTCCAGGTGCTTGTGTTAACCAAGAATATTGTATTTATTCACACAAAGAATATGAGAATAGTAGGAGAAATGAAATTGTAGAATAATTCAAGGAAATATGCTCAAGATTTTGATGTATTAATAAAATTATTTCAACAACTCAAGACAATTTAATCTATAGTAATTATTACATGACTTGATTAAACATAATCCAGCAAAATATACATCACTTAGGAGACCCTTATCTGCACCTTGCCCAGGCCAAAGCTCCTGTGAGAAATTTTCGTAAGATATGTAATTCTAAAGCTTTGAAAACTCCACCAGTCTATAGTATAACAAAAATCAATATAACTAATAGTATTAGACTGATATTACAAACAAATAATTTTCTTCCAGAGCAGAAAAATCTTTTCATCAGACCATGAGAGGGTACTGAAGTGAGAAATGATTTTATATGAAGCTCTTTCCAATGCTTATCATTCTTATATGTAGCTATTTACTGTTTTCTGAGAGTGGTTTGAAGTTCTTCCTATTGATTTGATGTATTTCAATGTATTTTTATGACCTTTCAGAACAAATTGTTAAAAATTTTATATTTACTTTGTTGCTGTGTAAAGACATGGATATAATGAATATTTAGCCCATATTCCACCGGTATGAATCCTTTCTTCCTCATCCCCATCATATTTATAGCAGCCAGGAACACTGTCCCTTCCCATTCCTACTGAATTGGAGAGAAATAGTATGATCTAAAGAGGGGTGAAGTAAACATGGAAGGGGGTGACAGAGGTGGCAGACACCAGTCATGTTGGAGGAGAGTGCTTAAAAATATTTTCATGTTCCAGATGTAAGTTTCATGGTTATTAATTCATTAGGAAACTTGGAGGACAGTGAAAACATGTTTGTATTAGTGTAGGATGGGAGAGAAAAAAATGCTGGGTGGCTGAGTAATGGGGTTTGTCAGGCCTGTTTCAGTGGCACCAAGAAGAGACCAGAAGCAGCTTCAGGGTATTTGTGCTGATTGGACCTGATGGGATATTGAGGCTTTCAGCCCTCCTCTAAAACTTGCAGCCTTTGGTTCCTTATGAAAAGAAATGATAAAGTGGGCCAAGAAGAAGAAAATAAAGGTCCTGGGTGCATTTGCCAGGATAAAGTTATTAATGGGACTGTAGCAGTGATGTAAACCCAAGCCTTTGACTTTAATAATGGTTGATGATATTATTAATATGGATGTTTCACACTCCATTTTTATTTCAGATTTTATCTTTAAATGTTTAAAATGGACCTTAAAATATGGCTATTATTAGGACTTACCTGATGTTAAGCTGGATTGTCATGTCCTTTGGATATAGTACATACATACAGGAGCTATGGCACACACTCCATCAAATATTCTCCCTGGAATTCAATATGCAAATTATGGGACACTAGAATTTGAAGTATTATGTTTTTAATGCGGAGTATGTAAAAATTATTGTTTGGGCTGCTGTGCAGCTTTAATGAAGGATGGACAATATTTACTATTCCTATGTTAAGATTTCTCTGTCTCGGTTCTGGAAGGCTGAGTTGCCTCTGGTTTCTGGTGTGGCTTAGTCATCCTCTGCACACTTAGAGCTCTCCTACATGATGTGCTGCAGCACAGGACGAGTCCCCATGGCCAAATGCACAACGGCTTTGCTGAACTGAGGTTTTAACCTTGCCAGAAGTGACATTCAATGCAGAGAGGATTGATTCGCTCCCTTGGCTGTGGTTGAGTGATAGCATTTGTATAAAGGAGCTAGAGGTGAGGAGTGAGTGTGCAGTTCCAGCAGATGTAGGGCTGTGGGGAGAACATGTGGGGCTGCAGCAGCTGGAGAATGGGCTATGGAGCTGAGAGAAGAGGAGCAACGGGGTCCAGGGGATCCCAGCTCACCCTTGAAGCAGTCATACTATACATGGTTCTACACTCCTTATGCTCCTGGGCTTGGGAAGGTGTTGGGAGCCTTATAGCCAGTTTGAATTTGTGGGGTGAGAAGACCCAGCTTCCATGAGCTGGCTGAAATGGGCCTTAATGTAGCTTGTCAGCATCAAAGGGGTGACCAGCTGCTGTGGCTCTGATAAGCTAAACTCAAACTCAGCATCTCTGCACTAGAGTCTCTTCTGCTTGTCTCGCCAGCCTGAGCCGGGCAGATGGAGGGCACGTGTCTTGCCAGAGGTCAGACAGTAAGTCAATAGCTTTACCAAGCTGAGATTCCAGGACCTTTCATTTTCTCAAAACCATATGCTCTTCTCTTTTACATCTTCTGGGGGTGGCAGATGGATAGAAGCCACCTCCTTTCAGAGCAAAGGTGGCTGGTGACAACATAAATGCCACTACAGCCTCCCAGAGGGTGCTGTGTTTTCTGTGCCACTTAAACAATAGAGAGGGGTTTGGGGACAATGGGAGCAATTTTTGGCATCAATTTAGCTTCTCCTCTAACCTTGCTGGCACTGTTTAGCCTAGTGGAATGCCACCTCCTGATTTTCACACAGTAAGCTTTTCTGGAGGGTTGGTTGAAATACACAGCTCAGTAAAACTAGTGGACACTAGCTCTCCTCTGGAAATACTGATAGGTATTCATGAGTAACCAGAAGATTTTATACTGTCAGACCAACAGTGTCTGGGTGGACACAGTCTCTGCCTTTCTCTGGCTGTCACCTAGTCCCATTCCTGGAGCCATGTGATGAGGCATCCATGTGATTTGGAAGATGGGTTCCTAGAAGTTCTGCCTGATAGGGAAGAGGAGTTTTCTCTTTGAACCAAAACTTTGTGCCTTACTTGGCTCAGCTTCTCCACCCCCACAAACTCCTTCAGGATCCTGTGGGCTGCTCTCTCCCTCCCTCTTCCCCAAACTTTGGCTCTGCTGCCACCACCCCTCTGCGCTCTGCAGCCTCTTCACGGCTGCCACCACCCCTAGGCTGGCAAAGCCACTGGAGCCCTGGGGGCTGGCAGAATTGGTCTAGTGACTAAACACAGTGTTTTAGAGACACCCAAGGGGGCTGAACTGGCACAAATCATTTGCAAAGGGACCAGCAAGGGAGGCTATGTGGTGTGGCATAACAGGGTGTCACACCTCTGAGGAAGCAAGAACCCTCTTGCCTCCTGAAAACTAACAGCAGCTTTCCCTGGGAGGTTCATATTTTACAGGAGGCATGTAAAGTTGCTGTCCTGATTATACAGCTGCTAGCCTAGTTCTGGGAAATGAGTGCACGAAAATGTGTGCAGAAAATGAGCCTTCTAATAAAGCTCAAAGACTTTGAACTTCCCCTATTGTCATCGTAGGTCTTCCCCTACTTGCCTAGCAGAGGGAGAACTATTCAGCTACAATCAAATAATGCAAATGACCTGAAGGAAATTCATCCTAGAGACACTTGCTGGATAAACTGCTAATATGGTTTCCTCTCTTTCACTATTCAACCAGAATCTAGGATGACCTTTCCAATGAAACATAAAACCTACAATGTGCACCCTTACTAATGTATTCTAATGCAATTAGTTCATACAAAAGGCTTGTTAAATTTGCAGTATCTGCTTTCACCTTTACAATAATTGCTAGTGATCCCAAACCATAAGTGTGTGTCATTCTGCAAGGCTCCTGAACTGTAAATAAAATGGAGAGTTTATTTGATAACTCTCCTGCCTGTCTCCTAAATGGTCCTGCTTTTCTTACAGAGGTGTCTGCATGAAGCCTACCAGAGGCTTAAATCTAGCACAAGAGAGAGAGTCAAAAGAAAAGGTATATACTGTAGCGAGGCATTAGGGCAGGTGAGGTACTGTCAGTCTATATAATTGTGCTTTTTGAGGGGCTAGAAAGGAAATGCTAAGGTTAATGAGAAATAAGGAGGCTTAGAATGATGCTGGGTGGTGACTCCATTTTTCTGGGGAATTAAAGGAGGGCACTCCTCCCTCAATTGTGTTCATCAGATTGCAATCCTTTCTAAATAGTTTTGTCACAGAGAAAAACCTGTGAATAATTACCTCCTTATAGCTCTTGAATTGTGCAGGAAAGCTGCCATCCCAAATGAATGTCCACTATTCCCTTTAGCTGCTGTGTGACTGATTTCTAAGGGCTTCTGGAGGAATGTGACACTTGGGTGGGTGGGATGGTGCCATAAGCAAGCCTGGTCCATTAACCAAAGCCAACCCATCAAGCTCACCAGGCTGATGCCAGCATCACTGACTGAGACAAGCCTGTCTGGCTTCTCCCTGGTGCTAGAAAACCAACCTGCCCTACAAAGTACTGCAGTACTGCAAAGTACCCCGAGCATCTGGGTGCTTCAGAAGGATTTGAGACTAATTTTGGCCCAGAAAATGAATGAAAGCAATGTTAGTTCAGCAATTCTATCACAATTTCTCCTGTAAGTGAATGCTGCCCGAAGTGTCAGAGCCAGAAACAGGTGTGATCTTGCACTTCTGCTCTAAATTGTTACTGTTATACAAATTGCTGCTGTTATTTTGGTAAACCTTTCTTAGTCTGAAGTCTTTTTTCTTCCCAAAATAAAACTTCACCAAACTTTGCTACAAACACGGTTACAGTGATGTGCTGAAACAATGCTGCATTTCCGCTCCCCCACTCCTAGCATGTAAAGTCACAGGAAGGGAGCTTTTCCAAGGGATCGAGATGAGGTCAGGGAAAACAGTTCCTTTTTTCAATCCAGTAGCTCTATGTGTTCAGCTCCAATGGAACTCGGGTTTCCCCCGCTCTCCTGTGAGACTGATCTAGAGCTGGCTGAGAAATTCTTTGGTAATTTTTGGAGGTAGGAAGCTGCAGATGAGGTACCTAAGTCCGGGGGAGAACTCCCACAAAGAACATAAGGCCATGTAAAGATGATTCTCTGTGGCTGATTGGCTTCCCCTACCTAGAATACTTCTTAGGGAGGGTTTTGTAGCACGTGCACATTTGCCTAGGATTTCCAGCCACCTACCCCTGCTATGGCTGCAAGCAGGCTGTGGGCACATAGAGGTGCACACAAGCATCCTCTGTGCCATGGGCTCAGGGAATCCACTCCAGACTGAATGATGGCCCGAGTCCTGCCTTGTGCACTGGAGACAGGCTTAGATACTTCTTGCTCAAATGTTTTTTTCCTTCAGATATCGAAACTACCTTGTGCTCTGCAGCCAAAGATCCACGCCTCCCACGCAGCAGGATGCCCAGGAATTTTGATGATGCAGGGCTTGAAATTGCTGCTAGTGTAGCCATAAAAAGATTCACCTACAGTGAGTCACAGTCTCAAGTGAACTTGGAGGATGAGCAAAGAACTGGGCAATTGGTTTTGTTAGTCCCACCTAGACCTGTCCTGCTGCAGCTACAGGAGCTGAGGAGCAGTTTTGTTGAGACGAGAGCTGACTCAGTGTGCACCTTTTGTAAACCTTGCCCCTTTCCTTTGTGTTCCAGTAGGTTTGACTGAAGAACTGGCAGATTACAGATGATATCAAGGTATATGTTGTCTTTTTATCCCATTTGTTTGTATAGGTTCTCAGTTACAGAGAAAGAAATGAATGCTGTAAGCACACAATGAAGAGTTTATCTTTCTTTGTTATGAGCTCTTTACTATTCACATTCTCATGTGTCCTGTGTTTTTTGATGCAAAGCCTTCTTACTGTCTAAACAGGGAAGTGCCGGAATTTATTTATTTTTAACATTAATATTTAATTGTGGGCAGTTCCTAATTATCTACTGCTAATTTAAAATGGGAAGATGAAGTCCTTGATTTGACAAACTGCCTTCTAAAGCCAAGAGAAATGTTGTTATGCAATAAATGTGACCTGCACGTGCTAAGAAATAGGTTTTATTTGCATTTCCCTTAAGTGTAGTATCTGCAATGGCTGACTTGAAAATCCCTCCTCAAATATATTGTCAAACCACAGTAACAGAAAAGTATTTGACCTGGTTTTCTTTGGTTGTTGTTAAAAGAATAGAGGAGGAGCAGGTTTTCGGCAGGTACAAATGGATGAAATCAGTGCAGGAATACAGCTGGGGATCTGGTCCTTTGCCGTCTGGTGGGGAAGAAACGAACTCTTTACATTTTATCCCTGAGGCAGGTCAAGCGCTGCCTGTTGCTGCAAGCTAGACTGCTTTGACAAGTCGTGCTCTTAGTCCAGGCACTGCTTTCCCAAACCTGTGTGTGCCCGTGCTGGTGGTGGGAGCTGCAGGCGTGCCATGCCCAGCCCCGTGCCTGAATTTCCCTGCTTGGCGCTTCGGTCAGCTCATCCGAAACTAGAGCCGAGGCGTTGGGCGGCAACACGGGGATCTGAGCTCGAATAAGAGTCAGAGCTTGCAGGACCACACTGGTTGCGAAAGCACCTTTATTCCTGACCTGCAGGAAAGATTTCCTCGTGCTGTTTTCTGTGCAGGGCAGTTGGGATCGGGATCGCTGTCTGTCAGGTGACACGGGAGCCTGCCTGCTCGCAGAAGGTGTGTGATTAGAGAGGACCCAAGGGTGAGACGATTCCCAAGGGGGCTTAGAAGAGAGCGCGTACTGCTGAAGCAGCGCACATTGCTGGCTTCCACTGCTGGGAAGTCAGGGCTGGCATCACTGCAGACACTCCCCACCAGTGGATGTTGCTGCAGGCACATCAGAATTTCTTAATGTAGTGAAGAAGAAAGGGGAAAGAGGACAGCAGGGAAGAGAAATCAGGGGAAAAATGTATAAAAAATTCACTACATAAATTAGCTGCGCTTCTTGCAGCAAAACTAACAGTTTCTTTTGAATGTGAATTCTGTTGCTTCTCTTAACTAAATGCCTAAAGGAATTGTATCACATAATATACAAGGGTAATTATTAAAAATGCATAAATAGTCTTGTAGGTACAAAAAGTTGCAACTTGTCTCCTGCAAAACATTAAAAGGTTTGCATATGTCAATGAATTACAGGCTGTTTGCTTTTAATCGCTGCTATTTTGGGAGTTCCTGTAAGGATGTTTTTAGAAGAAACACATTTGGTAATTGGAGGAGGCTGCCCCATTGTAATGGGCAGTTGAAACCCAAAGGAGGCCTAGCGGGGATTATTCAGGGTGTCTAACGGTTTTGGCTCTGGCTTTGGGTGTTAAGTATCGGCTAACATGTTTATGCCTGGCCTTCAGATGTCCAAACACAAAGGCTCTTTTCTTCTGCTCCTGGCAAGAATCCAGGCCAATCTTAGAATATTTGCCCATCCTCCTCTTCTGTATCCGACCCATCATTGAGGACAGTGTTTCTCTTGGAGTTTCATCTGAAAAACACTACAGCAAAGGAATGTTCACTGACCCAGAAGCCCAGTGACAAGAAGAGGGAATTATATGTGTATGAATGTCTGCCTTTGGGAAAAAAAGCACACGGAAAGAGAACTACAACAAATCCAAAGTTTCTTTCCAAATTGAGCCACCTGGATTTTTTCTTTTTAAAAGTCAATTCTGGTGGGATACGCTTGTATTTTCTTCTTTTTTTAAGCAAAATACTACGTTAGGACAGCCTGCTTAGCATTGCAGCTCTGAGACAGAAGAAATAGAAAATGTACATTTGTGTTCAAGAGCACAGGCATCAGTTCAGATTGATACTTGGAGATTATCTTGAACTAGAATAATGTATTTATGACGAGGGTCAAAGGGATTACCGACATGAATAAGACCTAGCTGGATCAGGCTCAGCTGCTTACAGCCAGCCAGGAATGGATAATGTAATATGAAAACAGACCTTTTTGGATTTTTTTTCAAAGTTATATATGTCTCTATCTCTGTGTTTGAAGCTATTAAAAGCATTTGATGCAGTCCTTAAATTTGGTCAATATTTTCTTTTAATTGCATATTTTTGACCCTAGTCCTGTAGTTCCAGGTGATAGAAAAAGATTAGTGCTTCTTGCAAGCAGCTAGAAGTCAGTTTCTAAGGACTTGAGTTATTTGTAAGAGAAAAAGGATCACCAGCATGAACATTGTGAGATCAGTCCCTGTCGTATGAGTGCTCCAACGTTTCTATTAGCAAAGATCAGGCAGAGAAAACCTGCATTCAGCTAAGTCCTCATGTTTCCCAGTTATGCAGCTATGCACAGTATCTGTGATGTATCTTCTTGGTTTAAAGTCTGATGTGCTACAATGAATGGTGATGATAAGATACAATAAATGCATTTTACTGGCTAACAAGATGGGAAAGAAAATGAAAAGCATTCTTAAGTCTTAGTCATTGGCTTCTGTATTCAGGCTTTGTTTCAATAAGCACAATTCATCAGCTGCTTACAAGAAGCGTTTACATATTGAGAGTATTTGCATGCTGTGTACATGTCCTTCTAATGAGTTTGGTTTTATTACAGAAGAACCCTGAATCTTTTGATCATACAACTCTGTCTCTGCTGAAAGGGCCTCTCCTTTCCTTAATCCAGATTACCAGTCAATGCATGAATTTCAGATTTTTAGCAAGGAAGGGCAATGGAAGAGAAGCTACTTGACAGAAAAAAAGCTGGAAGGCAGGTTGCTCTATTACAAAGGTAGTGTTTCCAGCACTGTTGCACCTGTCTTCTCCCATTAAACAGTGATTAGGATGGAACGACTGAAGGACCAGCCATCATTAACGCCCTTACAAAAGTGGCTCCACCCCCCTCTGCTGCTGAAGCAAAGGCAAAAACTCCAACTGATTTCAAGAGGAGCAGGATCGGGCCCTTAGGCTGTACATAAGTGCCTGTGTTGGAAAAGAGAATGTACAATGTTGGATGCTTCTTATAATATAAGATTAGTTCAAATCATTTCAGTGCCCTGAAGCACTTAATGTTGGGCTACCTGTGGCAGATAGCGAGTGAATGCCTGTCAGCATGGATCATCCTCTCAGCATTCTCTAAAAATGTACAATTCTCATTTTGCAGCATTGGAGATCTTTTTAAAAGCAGAGTCTAGGGGGAATAGAATGTAACATCAAGATTAAGAATCACAGAATCACTCGGTTGAAAGATACCTTCAAGATCATCGAGTCCAACCCAGCCCTAACACCTCAACTAAACCATGGCACCGAGTGCCACATCCAGTCTTTTTTTAAACACATCCAAGGATGGTGACTCCACCACCTCCCCAGGCAGACAATTCCAGTACTTTATCACCCTTTCTGTAAAAAACTTCTTCCTAATACCCAATCTATATTTCCCTTGGTGCAGCTTAAGACTCTGTCCTCTCACTCTGTCAGTTGCATGGAGAGAGACCAACCCCCATCTGACTACAGCCACCTTTCAGGAAGTTGTAGAGAGTGATAAGGTCACCTCTGAGCCTCCTTTTCTCCAAGGAATGCTGGCTAAGCATCCCCAGCTCCCTCAGTTGTTCCTCACAGGCCTTGTGTTCCAAGCCCCTCACCAGCCTCGCTGCCTCCTCTGGACGCGCTCAAGCATATCAATGTCCTTCCTAAACTGAGGGGCCCAGAGCTGGGCACAGCACTCAAGGTGTGGCCTCACCAGTGCCGAGTACAGGGGAAGAATGACCTCCATGCTCCTGCTGGCCACACCATTCCTGATCCAGCCCAGGATGCCCTTGGCCTTCTTGGCCACCAGGGCACACTGCTGGCTCATGTTCAGCTGCTGCCACCAGTACCCCCAGGTCCCTTTCCACCTGGGCACTGTCCAGCCACACTGTGCCCAGCCTATAACACTGCAAGGGGGTTTTGAGGCCAAAATGCAGGACTCAGCACTTGGATTTATTAAACTTCATCCTATTGGACTCTGCCGATCCCTCCAATCATTCCTGGTCTTTCTGCAGAGCCCTCCTACCTTCCAACAGATCGACACATGCTTCCAGCTTAGTGTCATCTGAAAATTTACTCATGAAAGACTCAATACCCTCATCCATGTCATCAATAAAAATATTGAACAGAGCTGGCCCCAGCAAAGACCCCTGAGGGATCCCACTGGTGACTGGCTGCCAGCTGGATGCAGCACTGTTCACCACCACTCTCTGGGCTTGACCATCCAGCCAGTTCCTCACCCAGCACAGAGTGCTCCTGTCCAAGCCATGGGTTGCCAGCTTTTCCAGGAGTGTGCCGTGGGAGACAGTGTCAAAGGCCTTGCTGAAGTCCAAATAGACAACAAGATAAAAAGAGAAGTAGCTTCCATTTTTACCTGATCATTGGCATAGTCAGGGAGTTTTACATATGGAGATGCCTGACAGCCAGTCAATGGGCAGTCAGAAAACCAGTTAGCTGGTAGTCTTTCTGCTCAGGTGTATGAAAATTGTATGTAGCTAATGTGAGTGAATGGTTCACTGGGCAATAAATAAATGGGTGTTTTCAGCAAAAGCAAAAATATGTTGATCAAGTGAAAGGAATTTCTCTTGTGCCATCTCTAATCTGCCTGTGAAGGAAACTTCTCCTTGTTTCACTAGCACTCAATGGCCACAGCTCCAAAACATGTCCCCTTGCCATCTGTCTTCAGGCTGAGTGACAGACTCAGTATGCCTGAGCTCCTGGGCAGGGGCCAGCACCCATGGCCATCCCAACTTCAGTGACAACACAGTCACAGTAGGAAACTGAGAAATATGGTGATTTCACCTGATTAGAACAAAATAGAGCATAGGAAAATAACTACACATTAGTATGCATTGTAGGAGCCTTCCTGGAGTGTTTGGATGTCCAAATCCTATCAACTTTGGACAGTTGACAGGTGCATTTCTGTTTCAGGACAGTGCTTTGCCTTTAGCTTCACACCCCACCTTCCCCTCATGGCCACATTGTAGGGACCAGAGACTCCCCAGAAAGCAGGCACACCTTCTTACCAAGCTCCAGGCCAAAGCCAGTAGAGTGCAATGGGCTGGGACACGTGGCACAGGGTAGCTTAAGGGAGCTGCACTTCATTCTCCCCAAATCCAGTGTGCTTTCAGCTGTCTTCCCTTCATATCCCAGGCTGTTCCCAGGCACTGGGTGGAGAGTGTGCTGCTACCTGCAGAGCTGGATATTTTGTGCTTTGGCCCTGCCTAATTTGCAGGTGTAGCCACTTCACAGAATGATGCTCAGATGCCCTCACCAAACCTTCAGTCTGTGACAGAGGAGAAATCTGTGCGAGACTGACGGCTCCTAGGCTGAGGTTACAGAGGTGCGCCCAGAAGACCCCTGCCCCGCATTTTATGTTGGAACAGGACAGAGTTGAAATGAGACTAAGAGTTTCCACCCCACACTATCATGACTGGAATTTTGAGCCATTAATTTTTTTTGGAATTAAAAGCTGCTTTTTACATGAGTAATATACAATAAGTCAGTGAATACCAATTAAAAGCATATTTCACAAAATTAGACTTTCAGTTGCCTGTTCTATTGAATATCAGTAGGTAATAAGCTTTCCTCATTTCCCTGAGCATGTAATTTTTCCCTTGAATTCTTGAGTCACTGCTTTGATCACTTCTTGATTGCTTAAAGGCTGTGAGTCAGTAATATTTCCCAGTTTCGTTGTCACATCAAAGATCTTTGAGGGGCTTTCTCCATTAGAAGGCAGCCAAGGTTCCTGGTTGACATAGTTCATCACCACGCCAAAGCTATGCTGCACAAATGAAAATAGGGAATAATGCAACACTTTTGGCCATTTGTGTAATCACTTGAATAATATGTATCACCTCCTTAAATGGGCCAGCTGCTATACAGCAAATTTTTTTGCTTGAATTTCTACACTTGAAAATATGGAAGACAAACACTAAACAGGAAAGGTGATTTTTATCCAGACACGCTGATGAGTGGAAGCAAAGGCAGTTGCTTTCTTCTATTCAGAGACTTTTGTTGTTGCTTTATTCAGACATTTATGATATGAACAATTCTGGCATTGAGAAGCCTCACATTTTTACAGAAACATCATTTAATGTGACAATATGCAAAATAAACAATTTACACAGGATTCCAACTTTCAGTTTGGAATTCACATCCCACAGTGGCAGTTTTGATCAGTTGAAGTCATTAATGTGGCTCCCAACAGCATGCCAGATCCTGACACCCTTGCTCCACTTTGTCTTGGGTTCTTCTTGGGCAAAACTCAACAGATGACCAAAAAAGCTGGGTCTGAGAAAAATGAGGGCCAAATTACCATCGAGACTCATCAGAGTTCTCCTTGGCTTGTGGGAAGGGGAAAGTCTGTTTCCCCACCAGCTGCTCTGTCTTGTGAAGTCTGTGACAGCAAAGCCTCTGGACTTCCATCTTTGGATGTGAAACCTTGCCCAGCCCCACCTGAGCTGCCTGAATTTTCTTTTTCCTCCCTTGGAGGGAGAGTCAGGGTGTGCACAAACACCCTGTTGGGATGTGTTGGGGTCCCATCTCCCACAGAGGGAGAAATGTGTAGGGGAAGAGATTTGCTTTGAAATGACCTGAAAAAAAAGCTCTCTCTAAGGAAGGGTATGAAACCTGTGGCAAATTTAACTTCTTCAGGAGCTGCAAGTATTTCCAGTGTGAACTTTACTGCAGTCATCCCTGAAGCAAATAAATTACAATGGGAAGGCATTTAAAGGGACATTGTCACCTTACAGCTCCTACGTTGAAAACAAACAAATGCCTTTACCTGTGTTACAAATCCCACCTTAACATTATTAAAAGTGAAAGAATTTTTAAAAATCCAATTTACTTGTCACTCTTTCTGTTTTGTTTACTGGTTGTGTTTTCTCACCATGGACAATAGAAATCAATGAAGTCAGGTTTGCCTGTGTTTGAGTCACTTTCACTTTTAGGTTTTCAGGCTTAGGGCAGAAAGTTCAGGGTAATGGTTATTTCATCAAATACGACTGTTTTCATTTGCAATTAAAAAAATCAATGGCAACGTTTCTATTCAGACATATGTTTGTAAAAGTCTGCTTCTGTGAGATTTAAACTTTGGACCAGCCTTGTCAGTGTTCTTTGAAAGATGTAGCTAAGTAAAACCTAGGGGCAATAAAAGAATTCTTTCCATTATCATGGCAGGTTGGAGACCAGTTATGCAGCAGGACTCTGTCTTTATAGGTATGGCAAAAGTGAGGGATAAAATATGGTCACAGCCTCTGAAACAAGGGGCAGATACAACCCTAACAAGAAAAAAGATAATGAAGTTCTAATATTCAACACTATGAGCCACGATTTCAGCAGCCTAAGAAATCACAGTTGCTGCAGATAATATTGTAAAGGTTTCTTTGGAAAGAAATGTGAAAGCAGATAAAGGAGTAACTTTGCAGATATTTACATGAGATTCTCATAAGCACAAGGGGCAGCTTTTGATCAAAGGATATAAATCTGGGTGAATCTAAATGTATTTTTTTTCCTACACTGGAGTTCCCTGTTCTGTGCTACTTCAGGAGGGCTCAATTTAAGTCCTCATAATGGTATGCAAAACTTGCAAAATGTATCCCAGCTGGGGCATGCTCTCTAGCTAAGGCTTCCTTCTTGCTCCAGCAGGACTTCATTTCAGGGAGCTGCTGGAAGAGTGAAACACAGAATAGCAAGTGCTGTTTGCATTCTGAGAAGTAGTCCCAGCCTTCTGCTGCCACCCGTGTCAGAAAGGATTTCAGGACTGGGCCTAAGGCTTCTGGCCCTGAATCTAAATTTCAGTGAGTGTACATGATTTGAATAATTAAGAATTGATCTATTTATTAAAAAATGTAGTGTCAAACCAAAGAATTTGCAATCTAAAGTATTTTTTTATTCATTACATTTTGGTAGAAGTAACATCAATTCCAGTGAATAGGTTTTGTGGTTTCATACTAGCTGGGATGTACCCCAGGTGTGGCAGAGTGCCTCGGGGACCTGAAAGACTCGCCCTTCTTCCTTGCTGAAGTGAGAAGTGGTCGGACAAAAAAGTCTCTATCCAGCATGACGAGGCACTGCTGGTCGGCTGGCCAGTAATTCACATGTATGGGCTGCTCATTTGTGCTGTGTTTGGCATACACTGCATAATTCTGCAAAAGGCAAAATAGCAGAGGTAGTTGTTGTTAAAGGACAGATTTTTCTTTTGCTTAGAGAAGTAAAAGAAGCCTAAGAAGCCTCCTAAATTGAGGCTGAAAAGAATAGAAAATGGTAGCTCTAAGTTTCAACTGCAAAGCATTGGGAGATGCCTGTGCCAGAGTCCTTTATTATTCCCCTTCTGGACCGAGTGCTAAAGGTCTCACCTAGAAGGAGCTGCTTTTTGTCTAAAAACGCTGAGAGTACAGATTTCATCGAGTGAACACCACTTCATCAAGGAGCTGTCTGCATGCCTTTCAGTCACTGCTCCTCCTGACAAGCTCATGTTCTTACAGGTAGCATCTAATTGCTATAAATACCTGCAATGTATCATTCACTTCTCTTCCTTAACATAAAACTTTGGCTTTAGAGGAAAATTGAATCTGTTATTCCTGATGTTTCTTAGCCTCTTGCTGTTGCTAGATGATACCAGGCAGGCTGGCAGGAGGAGGAGATCAGGTTGCTTCCAGGTAAACTGGCAAATGCTTCTGCAGACCCGGCAGGGGCCACCAGGTCCCCTCTAAGGCTATAGGTATCATGGGCAGGGAATTCCCAGACAGTGAACCCTCTTGTACTGGCAGACTGGGAGTTGTTTTTAAAGGGGGGAGAAATGGGGGATAAGAAAAGAAGACCTTGTAGAAAATTCCAGTCTCTATTCATAAGGCTTGTGCTAAAAATGACCTCATGTGTTTCATAGCGCAGCAAACAGAGTTGAAGAATGCGGTCTTGTGGCCAAGAGGAGGGTGTTTCAGTGACCACTTAGGAATATTTGAATCACACAGTGGCTTATTTTGCTGTTCTTTCTTATTCCTGACAGCATAGTGTTTAGAGAGGCTCTTTGAGTGGGATGAAGACACTAAGGTTTTAGTATGGATAATTCAGCTGCACTTTTCCTGTTGTATGCAGCTTTGCAGAAGGAGGGATCAGATTTTTTGCCTTCTAAGTCATCTCATAATCTATCTGTGTCTGTCTGTCACAGATTCAATCCTTTGAGCTATGATCCTAAAAGCCCTTGGGGCCAAACTTCTTGGGGAATGAAGTATTTAACACAGGGTCTTCTGCAATTAATACTTCAATGCTAGAAATGCTTTAAAATTAATTTTGTTTCCTTAAAAGAGGAAAGAACCAGGAGAGATGAAACCTAATCACCCCTTACTTTATTGCTATTATGAGCAGTTTCTACAAAGCTTGGAGTGACCAGTGACATTTCTCTTTGGGTGACATGTTCAGAAACTTCACTGTTCTTTCATTTTCACCACACAGCACCAGTTATTTTGTCTTTCCGAAGCAAATGGGCATTTGAGCACCAACTGGATTGCCTGGTTTCTCATCCCAGCTTGCATCCAAAAGTCTCCAAGGTGAAAAGGCTTCTTGGTTCTTACAGCCAGTTTCAGGCTCTGAGACATGGGATGACTACTTGTTTGACTTTTAAATCCAGAGATCCCAAACCTGTGTCAACAGTGGTATGATTATGACAGGACAAATGTAGCTTTTGACCATAACATGTCATTAGCTGCTCAGTCCTTAGGAATGTTTCCAACTGCAGTATTTTTGACTTTTTCCTTTCTTGCGGCTTGCAGAGATCTGCAGTGGGATGGAGGTTGGCAGAAGTTGCAAACTCCATCTCGTGTAATGAAACCTCTAGCAACTGCCTGCTCCTGGCTCTTTGTCTGCTTTTTGGAGAGGCCCTACTCTCCTGTGTAGACACAAGAGATTTCAGCTGAAACACAGGTCTCCCCTTTGCTGTCTACCCCCTCTTCCCGAGACTTAAGAGGAAATCGAATGCTGCAATATAAGCACGCGGGTTACACTTGTATTTAGTTCAATGGCCTCTCCTTTCTAACAGTTTACTTTGTCTCTTCCAATTCAAGCATGTCAGTAGCAAGTATCATATCTGTGACATGGATAATAAAAATCCCATTGTAAATGCCGGGGTGTCATTTTCCATTCTGCCTAAACAATCCCGAGCTTTGTACTTTCTGTAGTGGCCCCTGTCTTTCACAGGTGACATTTGCAGATGGGGATCCGCATGTGTGAGGCACGCAGCTAAGCATCTCATTTCCATATGGGCAGGCTGGCATAAGCACACTTTGTGTCAACCAAGAGGCCAGTCTGCAGCAGGTGGAAATTTGACCATACTGGATTTACCATGAGGGAACAGAGCCTTCTCCCTCCTTGGGAGTGCCAGCCTGGTGGAGGCAGGGAAGGAGCACTGCGCAGTACCCAGAATTTTCACGTGCAACTCCGTGCTCTTTGTTTAGAGGGGAAAATCAGGAAAACCATCCACAGGCTTGTGTGCTTTGACTCTGAAATGCTTTCATTGACATGCTTTTGCCCAAGGGTGCCTAGGGAAGTTGACACCTGACTTGTGTGGAAAGCAGCCAGAGCAGCTGGATCCCTCTACATGGTCTCAGAGATGTGGAAGATGAAGCTTCCAGCTGAACACGGCTCATTTGGAAAGAACCAACATCTTTTCTGCATCACCACCATGGCTGTTTCTGTGGCTCTGTCAGTGTTGCAGTGGCAATGTGGAAAGGACTGTGCTCCCTTCTCAAAAGAAAAGAAGTGAATAATTTTCAGAAAATGTGACCCTTGGGAAGGATTAGTTTACAGAGTAGGGTGTCAAAAATGGGGATTTTTTTGTGATCTTACCCTTCTTAGTGTTACGTCATCATTTATATACCCTCTTAAATCACACCAATTACTCTAAATATGCACAGACATATACCAGAGTAGCTAAAAAGGAACAATTACGATACTATTTGGCATAGTTACAGCATCTGTGAAAAAGACATCTTTTATGTGTAACACAATTTGTCCAGAATTAATGAAAATATCCAGGGCTGTTTTCATGAAGTAATTTGTCACATTAAACTAAAAAAACCTAAGGTTATGTTGGACATGAAAAGAAACTCCCTGAAGGTCAAAGCAATTAAACATTGAAACAACCCATCAACCCAGGGGTCACCAAGGCCTCATCTAATGAGAACGTTCAAACGAGAGGAAATCCTGCAATCGTCTCTACTCATTTCTTCGCCAGGTTAAATACCCATTTGAAGTCTTGGCACAGCACAGCCAATGGAAAAATTCCCATGGGCTTGATTGGGACTGCGTTGGCCTTTTTTTTCCCTTGGATTTTAATAAAACCTTTGTATTTCGATCAGATCTGGAATAGTTTGCATCTTCTATGAATTCCTGTAAACCAAAAGACCTGCAAGGAACTTAGTAGTAGCATCTTCAATAGTATTTTCTTTCTTCTTCTGTATAAATATTAACAGCTAACATTTGGATGTTGCAAATAGATTCAGACTTAGTTGTTTCTGAGGGAATCTCTGTGTGTGTATTCACAATCAAAAAAGAAATACTGCAGAAACCTTCTTTAGAAGAGAACAGTCCAACAGGGGAAGAGCGTTTTTAAAGATCTGGCAAGATTATAGAGTGACTTTAGCATTCAGTCAAATATTTCCCCAGTTTGGTAATCCTGATAATAAAAAGGACTCATCACTAACAAACTGAGAATTTGTGTGCTGCCCTAACCTTCTGGAATTAGATATAAGAAGTCTTATAAATATCTCTCCTTTAAAACTGGTTTTGAAAAATTCCAGGTAAGCTCATACAGAATTGTGGAAAGAACTATGTGGGTCAAGTGCTACCAATTTCTTTGTGAGCCTCACATTGGGAAATTGTTTTATATCTGGTAATGATAGCACAGCACAGAGCAGTTTCTTGATGCTTCCTCCCTTTTGTGTTTTACTGCTTTGGTGTTGTCATTAACACTGCTCCCTCTTGTTTTCCACTCTTCCTTCCTATTCTTCTTGGCGTATGAATATATGAGAAGGGTATGTTACCCAGTTATCAGTATTATGTTCTATAAGCTATAGCTTCCATAGGCAATACCCTGCTTTGGAGCAGGTTCTTTTACTTTAAACTGACAAAGCCAAGGAAAAAGGAATCAATGTATTTGTGAAATATTTGTGCATTCAATATAGTTTTATATTAGACAGAAGAATAAAGGACAAAATAAGTGCTTCGGCCTATGTACCATAATCTGTCCACGTCCAGAGGTTCCAGGGGATTCTGTGCAGGGACTGGGAGCAAAACCAGTGTAAATTTGGAGTTCATTAAGTGTGATGAAACATGTGATAGCTTTTCATTTGTACCAGCTGAAGTCATGATCCAGTTAGATTAGGAACATGCATTGTTTATGAGAGAAAATTTGGTATTTTGTGCTTTTTGAATAAGTGGGATATAATGCATTCCTCTTTTCTACACTTGACTGCTCATTAACTTTTATTTCAGATGGAACAAAAAGGATATTTTGTAGTGTGGAGATGGTGTTACAAGTAAAGACTCCAGCCATCACTGATGCTGATGTTTTATAAGCAATCACCATATCCAAATGGGAAATGGCTCAAAACACACTTCATAATGATTTATCCATAACTTCACTAATTCTTCACTGTTAAATAGTGATATCAGTGCTCTAACCATGTCGGACATCATTTGTGTCTTGGTTTCCTTCCACAGTTGTTAAGTTTGAGGGTTCATTTAATGTGCTTTCTCTGGCAGAACAGCAGGCACATGGAGCTGGCAGTGATGAAATGTAATGGTACAAGGACATGGAAGTACATTTAGGAAAGGGAAAATTCAAAATCTACTTCCCCACTGTCAGAAGCTCCACAGAAAATCAGTTTGAGACACCGATTTTCTTAAAGGAATTAGGATTTAGACATGCCACAATCATTAATATTGTCAATGCATAAAACAGCTCAGAAGTATTTTATGTCTGAGGGGTTTTTTAAATGTCCTGTCACTGCCTTTACATGATGTGGGTACATGGCTCAGCCAGGTCTCAGGCACCATCTGCAGGGGAAGGAAGAAGCTGAGGTGTTTCTGAAAAACTGTTCACCTTTAAAACAAATGTTTTTAGGGCTAAGTGGCTGTCCTTCAAAAAAGAATGAATCAGAAGGTTCCACCAGATTAGGAAACCCAGCATTTTGAACATTGCTGAAAAAAATATTATAGAAGATGTTAATCAAAAGTTTGCAGAAAACAGGCAAAGTCTGAACTCATGTTCACTCTGCCAGGCACGTTCACAGCCCTGTGGAGAGAGGGGATACCCAATGCATGGCAGGAACCACACTGTGCTGTGGGAACAGGAGCATTGCACTGGCAAAAGGGGTTCTGTCCAACAACAAGAAAAGACAATCAGGGAACGTTTGTTTCCCCCAAGTACTGTTCTCTTTCCCAGATGTCCCAGGCTTCTTCAAAGCCTGCATTCGGAGCTGGCAGCAGCACCTTCCTGTCATCTCCTCCTTCATTGTCTGCAAAGGAATGCATTTTCCTCTGAGATGGTACTTATTGTCTGCTTCTCCTGGCAGAAAATACATACACTTTTAGGGCATGATTCGTCTTATCTACTACTGCTTGAGGAGAAGGATTATTTTTTGGTTAGATAAGTCACATCCCAAAGGCTTTGTGGAGATCTATGTTTTCTGGGGCTTATATTAACTCATAAGGTTTTTCTCCTTTTCTTCCTTCCATTTTCCTTCTTCTTTTATTATGCTGTAAAGCCATAAAATCTGAAAGGACAAGTTTTAGATTTATTTTTTGGTCTTTTGTCTTCTCCAGCTTAAATGATTCCATGATTATAAGTGAACACAGAACAATGGGTGACTGGAACCTGGTCCAGGTTCTGTGACCAGACGCTGGTTCTGTGTGAACCAGAGGTGAGGAGATGCCTCATGAGCTCAGACTCACCCACACAGTCCCAGAGGGAAGCTTCATGTTCTAGCTTCCATTTTCAGTGGTTGGCTATGGAAATAGAAGTGGTTTTTCACAGCTTGTTTTACCCCACCGGCACAGCCCAGTTTCTTCCAGCTCCTGCCTTTTTTACACTTGGTTGATAAAATTGTAGAGTGTAAAGCATATTGAATTTTACAATTTTAAAAATGGTATTTATAGATGGAGCTACTTACAGTCTTGGAACCCGGCAAAACAGAAGCCCAATCCATGCAGATAATGACAGACAACAAGGAGTAGTGGGCACTGATCTCTCAGGGGTTTCCAGGAGTAACTGGGGAATCTGCCTTGTTTCAAAACTCTCCCTCCTCCAGTCACTAAATGGAGGAAAGATAATGAGCTTTTGTAATAGGCATGGGACTGCTAATAAAAGCTTGTCTTGCTGACATCCCTTTATTGAAATTATTACGTGTTCCTTTTCATGTTGAAGCAAGATTAAAACAACCCTAGGATATTACTGTTTTATTGGAGCCAGAAATCTACACAGTGCCAGAAGAGACAAAAATCTAACCCAAATTCATACCTACAAGTTGGAGGTGAGGATTTAATAATCTTTTTCAACAGACACCATCAGACAAAGTGATCTTTTAAGAAGAGGCTGACTTTTTGTTGACAGAGATGGACAGAGACATTGAATGATCTCAGTGCCAAAACTAAAAGAATAATGTAGCTGGATCAGCAAAATGTCATGGTTAATAGTATCAAAAGCAACCAAAATAATTAAAAAGCAATAGGTCAGTCACATTGCCACACACTGAAGACTGTAATAAATAATTAAAAATTCAAACCAACCCAGCCTCAGTATTATGGAAATCATACTGGACTTCAGGGAAATTTTTTTGTGATTAGATCGTCAGACATGGGACCATCTTTCCCTTCATCCCCCAGTTCTTTTCCAAGCTCTTAAACAAGGGAGGTTAAAGAGAAGGTGATAATACTAGATGATTAGGAGACAATGGCAATTTAGGATAACTGAATAATAGCAACACAATTGTAAACAGATAAAACAGAATCACAAACAAGATGTAGAATTACCCATGTTGAAATAAAAGAATCAAACACTCACAGAGGCATAGATTGTACTTGGAGGTATTTTGAATCTGGATCATGTAAAGCTTTTTCATGAACTTAATTTATCCCCATTAGCTTGGAGAATGTCAGTGGAGAAACTCCAGTACATCCAATTATATGTGTGCCAAGATGGTTGTAGTGTCAGACTGTAGGGTGAATATGACCAATATAAGTTGAAATAATCGGCTAAAAGTTAGTCAGAGAAGAGAGAGGGGATATGCAAATAGTTAAAAGGCAACAGGAAAAGGCAGCAAAAAATTCTGCAGAAGTTTGAAAAAGGAGTTTTGCTTTGTAATGAAAAGAGATCTTGATCAACTTGAAACAACTTAGTAGGACTGGAAGGCTACCTAGGCTTCTGCTTTCTAGAAGTGACACTGTCAAACATTTAAGTGCATTGTCATCTAATTATATTTTTGTGCTCGTTTGAAAGCAAAACCAGTGAGAGACTCCAAGTCAGAAATACAATTTAATAAGAGGAAAAGAAAAGAAGTAAAATAAAGTAAAATAAAGTAAAATAAAAGAAATGCAATAGTACAAAAAACCATTGACAGAGTCAGAATACAACCTGACACCCTGTTGGTTAGGGTGGTAGTAGCAGTCCAGATGAAATGGTCTTGTCAAAGCAGTGATTGCTGTAGAAAGGTCTGGTAGCTCTAGTCCTCAGGGTGTCCAGTGGGTAAAAGCTGCCTGTGCTGTCCCAAGCCCTGGATTATATCCAGGTGGGAATGCTTGGCTCCTCCCCCTGGGCAGAGCATCTCACAATGGGATGATCTCATTCTATGAGTCATGCAGTGGGTCCTTGATGGCCCATTAAACTGAGATAACTCCCGGAGGGCGTTATCTATGAGTCATGCAGCAAGGCATTGTTGGGCCCATTAACAGAAGATAAGGGAAACCCTGCCCCACCTGGTTTCAACAGCTCATGAAGATGGTGATAGAATACATACTTTGGGCACATCTTACATTGTAACCTAGGACAATTTTATAAAACAAAATTGAAATTTGCTTTTGATTTATTTTTCCCTTATTCAGTTCCAGAGACACAGAAATACAAGTATCTCATTAATATGGAATATTGAGTCACTGAGACTACTGACTCGAATTCCCAGCCTCCTGGCCCTGCAGGCAGCAGGAGGAGTTGCATTTGT
This sequence comes from Acrocephalus scirpaceus scirpaceus, assembly GCA_910950805.1. Taxonomy (NCBI): domain Eukaryota; kingdom Metazoa; phylum Chordata; class Aves; order Passeriformes; family Sylviidae; genus Acrocephalus; species Acrocephalus scirpaceus. Next base: position 74,316,652 of record OU383775.1, read on the forward strand.
CCTATGGGTTAGAGCCATTGTTGGGGTGATAGGTGCTGCCTCAACTATGTGCCCTGCCTCCTGTGGCCCCCGAAAGTCCAGGTGGTCTTCTCTGGCCATTTTGCTGTCCACAGCTAATTTTACATGATTAGGTGAAACAGCAAGCCAAAATTCAGAAAAAAACCCCCATTCTGTAAGCCCTTACTCATGTAAGGAGATGTTATCTTACGGCCAATCTTATTAACAAAGCAGGTATGAAAGAAAGCACAAGATGCGTTTCGACATCTACCTGAGCCTCTTCCACTAGGACTGTCAAAGGAAAGTATTTCAAAATCCCTTCTGATTCAGCTGGCTCATTAATCAGTTCATTTCTTGACAAATTCACCATTAACCGAATGATCCATTTCAAGATTGGTGCATAAATCCAGTTTAACAATTTGTCAGTAGAATGGAGGAGTTCAAAAATCTCTTCACCAAAATCATGAGTTATACCACTATTAGTTTTGAATTAAAGCTTAAACAGGGTAGAATACAGAAAGACATAGGACCAGATTTCATGTCTGTTGCAATGGAATCCATTCCAGTTATTCTATGGAATTCAGTTGAATTCCGAACAATTCATGATTTCCGCTGAAGTTGAATTTGATTAATAAATCTGATTGTTGGTAGAGTGCACAGCATATTATCCTTACTGACAGCTTGCACACTGTTTTCAGCTGTAGATCCCAAAGTGCACACTGGACACTGAAGATCCTAGTTGTGACCTTGATGCCAGCAAACCCATAAAATATCAAGACTCGTACAGAAGTTTTTATGATGTTAGTAGGAAATATATAGGTCTCAAAGGCGTAAGGGACAGGTGCCATAACCAACACAGTGGGCCGAGTTCACAGCTGATGTTGACCATGACAAAATGTCAGCACAGATAAGATCTGAGACTGGTGCAAGTGGTTCCAAAGGTAACATACTGATTCCATACTGATACTGAGCCAAAAGATCCTGTGAAGCTGAAACTAACAACTACCAGTGCAAGAAGACAATGCACAAATATTGATTAAACAAAACATTCCCTTCACCAGCATTTTTCTGTGTTACAACTTTTAGAAGTCTAGTGGAGGAGAAGGGTGTTGTTAGCATGAAAACATTCAGAGAGGTCATGCTTCTCCTCTTCTGTGTATATCTCTCACATCCCTTGGTCCTCCAGGCTTCTGGAAGTTGCTAACTTAAACAACTTGTTTTGGTAGCTACTTCCTGCTTGTGTTTATCCATCCAGTTTACAGCTGCTGTAGAACTTACATTGGACCTTAGATTTTGTTCAGCTGCTCTTTAAAAAAAAAAAAAATTCCCAGGATATTGATTCATAGAGAAATACCTCCACACCTTTCCCCCCAGTCTAGCAATCTTATATACAAATCAATTCTACTAACTTGTGATTGCATTTTATTTAAATAAAAATGATTGGTTTGAGTTCTGATTCAGAGAAAAGTACAAGATAGGGAGAAATCTCATGTCTTGCCAATAAACATCAATTAATGTTGCAGCTACATGAACAGAATCAGAAGAGTTGTACTGCTGCTCCAGTTTGTCCTGAAACAGCAAGATACAGTCATCCTCAAAAAAATGCGTCACTTATTTTTTTTCCCAGAAAATGGTTTCAGAAAAGGTGCTTGCTGCAAGCAAAGCTAATAAGTTGCTCTGTTAGCACTGAGATTTACAGAAATTGATTTCCTATTGCAGTGTGTCTTCTGGTTGGATCCCATGGTGTCTAGTAGGGCTTAAGGAATGAGTGTATGTGGGGGTTGGGGTGTTTTTCCCTCTCAATACCTTCCCTGGCATCTCTTGGTGGGCACAAGCAGCCTGTAGCTGCCTTCTCAGAGAAGGCACTGGAAAGGTCTGTCTCTTCTGCCATTTGCTCCTCTGCATGAAACATTTAGGAAGAAGAACAGCTTTGAACACTGTGCACTTCTGTTGGGTTAGGATGAAAGTACTCACGAGTTCAGGAGGAAGGTGGGGTAGAGGGCAATGGTACCTCTGTCTTTTACACCCACAAGAACACAATTTGCACAAAACCTCCATGACCATTCAAGCCTTTTTTTCTTAAGAAAGCTTGATTGAAAAATTCCCATTGACTTTGCAGAGCTCTAAGCCAGGGCTGTTGCTAGATATCCCCACGGGGTCAGCTGGGTTGATACTAGAATTACACTGAGAGTTATGCTAAATGTGTTGAGCATCCTATGATGGGTGTCTTACATGGGGTATTATCCTTGTGATATATAACCAGTATCTCCAAGCTGTGCAGGACAAACCTGCAGGGCATTGCAGGGACACAAAGGATAGTGGGGCTGAGGAGGTGGGATGTATAAGCCTGGTGTAGAGGACATCATCCTAGTGTAGTTTTCAATGTCACATCCAGCTGGCACAAGGACCAGGGAGAAAATAATCCCTTTGGGTCAGCAGGCAGAGGAAAAGCTCAAATGGGTTAAGGAACGGGTGAATACGAGCCCGGCCCAGAGCGTGGTGAATGAATGAGCTACCTCCCCCTCTCCGTTCCAGCAGTGATCAGAATTCCTTTCCCAGCCTGCCCCCGGGATTCCTTCGGCAGGAGGAAAAGGGAGAAAAGCAAGCCCTTTCTCTTCATGGGGCACAGCAGGGGCACGGAGCAGCGCTCCCCGCCCGCGCTTCCCCTTCGCACCCCTGTGCTGGCTTCTGGGTGCTGCGGATAGAAACTGAGAGTTGCTCTTACGAAATGCAAATACATTTGCAGGACTTTTCCTTTCATTGAAGGCAAAGACAGAATCCAAGTGAGGAAAGGCACACGATTGAGATTTAATGTTTAACATGGTCTGTTCAAACAGAAAGATGAATTGAGATGCCTTTGAAAATGTGGTCCTTATGGTTCTTTGAGCAGAATAAATAAGGTGACTGCAGCTAATATTACTTTTCTAACCCTGTCACCTGGGGGTTTCAACACATTTTGTGAACTTTCCACAATCTACCTCTCCTGGAACACATCTCTGAAGATGGCAAGTATTACTTTCTTCATTTTGGAGGGGGCATCTCTAAGTGCTGATGAAGGTTTTTCCCAAATACTCCAGGAAACCTGTAGCAGAGAGAGGAAGCATAATAATTTGAAAAAATTATTCTGCCCGTTCATATTTGTATCATTTTTCCTTTTAATTCAAATAACTTCAGAGATTTGCATTACAACAGTTCTAGGGTACTTTCTAATATTCTGAGCCTACTGAAGCGTACCAAACCCACTGAAGTCAAAAGACCATCCTTAGACTAAGTTGCTGTGTGAACCTGTCCTAATTTGGCTTATGGCCCATAATAACACTGGGACCTAGAGATTGTAAACATTAATCTTGACTCAGAACTATTTAGGATCATTGGCCAACCCAACAGAAAGTCAGTGTATGCCTCTGTAAATTCAATTCAACTTAAAAACATTATCTTCTTCACATCATTTATAATATCCTTTAACCTTTCCTGGGGAAGAAGAGTTCTTAGCACAGTGGACATAGTCGGAAATGCATTTCTCTCTGGTGTATTCTGTCTTCTTTGTCAGTAGATCCTACTGTGGTGCACAACTGATGGAAAAGCAGACCTTGGTTTTCTTTTCTTTTTTTCATTTGGAGGATGATTAGCAGTGTGGCATGCTGGCCAACAGCCAGCCATACCAATCATGCTTTGCTGGTTGCATGTGTACCCACTGATAGACAGTGTTTTGAAACAAATTAGAAGGCTGAGAATGAGCAGACTCACAGATTTGGTCTTTGGATCCAATGGTGGAAGTAACTGTATGCGAGCATTTGTGACTTTCTCAAGAGTTTTCAGTGCTGTTGTAAACACTTCCAATTTAAACCTAGGTCTTAGACCAATATCTTCTCAGAGGCATACCCATGTCTTAACTGGAGATGCATTTGTGTCCCTTAGCCACATGTTTACGAGAGTCCATTTTGGGTCAAAATATTCCAAAAGACCATGTTGTATGTGCTTCTGCCTGTCAGCTGGAAAGCAATCTTCTTTCCTTTCTACTCACCTCTTCTCTTTCTATAGCATATTCTGGATAAAAGTGGTGCTGAGGTTTATGGGGAAAAAGAAAGAAAAAACATGAAAAAAACAATCTGGGTAATAACTGGGTAGTAGTTTCTCCTGCTGCAGTTATTTCAATGTACTGGCTGAGCTTGATATCACTTTCTCTTCAGCTGGTTCACTAAAGCAGCAGGTGTTACCAGACTTGCAGAAAGCTTATTTGGGACTGCTGAGATGCTTTTTCCCTCCATGTAGGAGACTCTCCTGTCAGGCATGTGGCAGTACTGGTCAACATGAAACCATGTGTGAGCTGAGGGACCCAGGTGCTGGGGGATGGTGTCATGGCTCACTTTCTGTTCTGCTCCTTGCTCCAGCAAAGAGGATCACTCTGGGGAGCAGAGGAAAAGAGACCCTGGCACTGAGCTGCAGGTATGGAAGGAAGGATGTAACTGCAGGGGATGCATTCCCAAAATGTCTGGTTTGGTATGTCTGGTTGCATGGGTGCAGCTTCATGGAAGATGAGACAGCTGCACCTGTTTACGCCAGAGACACTTTTGGAATAAAAGACAGAAAGAAGCAAATCTCAGAGAAGCAGAAATCTAGAGACAGAATTATAGATACTACTGAATCCCCAATGTATTTTTAAACTTCACTTTAAAGGGAAAACAATGGGAAAAAAGCCTCAAAGGCACATATTTAAGTGTTAGTTTCAAAGTAATACCTCCTCAGAGATCTGACTTTATCACTACTGAAAGGAGAAAGCAGAAAATGGAATTGTTTTTGTTGTTCTATCATGTTTATGACATGACAAAAACGTGGAGTTCTTCTGCCTTTTGCTTTTCACCTTGTTGAACTGCTGTCAGACTTCTCTAAATCGTTTGCACCATAAACAAGCTTTGTGAGTGAAAGGGCAAGTGCTGAGAAAAGCCAAAGGCAGAGATTTTATATTGAATTTTTTCTTACAGAGATAACTGACTTCAGCATGGACCAGCTTCACCTAGATCGGGGAAGAAAAGCCAAGCATCATTGATGGCAACAGCATAATGAAGCTCAAGCAACAGCAAATGGGCTAAGACTCTGAATGTGTTAGTTTTATTTTTAGGCAGAGTAAGATAATTGCAGCTGAGAGGATTTGGTTTTGAGCAAGAGCTACTGCCTTGTTTCTCCTTAGCATTTCAGCCACCAATGTGGAAAGACTGACATCCCTTATGCAGGAGTACTACCTGGAAATTGCCTGATGTTGTGAAGCCCTGAGTGTTACTAATTGCAATTAGTAATTGCAATTGTAATTAGTTTGGAGGACTTTCTGTCCGTGCACACCACTGATGGGATACAAAGACAGGAGGAGAGGAGGATGCATTTTGCTTGCACATGTGGCTGTTGCAGTGTCAGGATCCAGCACACCAGGCTGGATCAGTTCTGCTCCTTTGGCAGAGAGCCATCACACAAGAAAAAGGCATCGGCGTGGTTTGGTGCATGGAAATGACAGGCTGGGATAACCTGGTCCCATGGGGACTGCTGCTTGTTTCAGTGCAAAGTGAGAGGCTTAGCAGGGGAATGTTTTATCTTGCTAGGTCTTGCTGTATAGAAGCATGGGAAGAGGGCTGGAGAGGTAGGGCCATGCAAATAAATGCATCTTCAGCTCACTGAAGATTACGTAAGCTCGGTTTGTTCCCATAGTGTCCTCTTTGAAAGTATGGTACCCCAGACAGATGGAAAAGAGTATTTAAGGAGCTGGAGAGCCATTACTGATCTTACATTGCATGGAAAAATCCACCTGTGCTGGAGCCCACTAAATCCAGGCACATCTCATGCAAATACCTGCAGGCTAAGTTCAGCTTGTGCCTCGGAGGGAGAAATTTGTGAGATTGGTCTCTTCAGTAGTTCAAGGTGCAAAAACCTTTCTGTCTTACATGCTTGGCTCTACTTTGGTTGTTACATCTGGGACCTTTTAGAAAATCATGCAACACAGTCCAGTACTAATTACTTTTCTTTAAACATTTTCTTTTTTGCTTCCCAATTTGCTGCCACCCTTTCACCACTGCTTCAATATGTCTACCTGATTTATGTAACAGGGATCTTAATATAACAATGAACTCTTAAAAATATCGCAATCTCAAAGACTGACAACGAAAAGCACAAACACATATCTTAGAAATGAATAAAAAAGGCACAGAGTCTGAGTTTAACTGGTGCTATGAAGTCTCAGAGGGCTGTGCACTGCTGGGTGCCCTTGGCTGGTTATTCTGCCTATGGAGAGCTTAACATTTTGACACCAGGGATTCTCTCTATAAATCTATTATGAATATGGAACTCAGATGAAATATCTGGTGTTTTTACTTCCTTACTGGGGAAGAAACTGAGGAAGGGCTGGGAGAGGCTTCTCGTCCTGAGACAGGTTAATGGCAGAAATTTCTGCTGATAGGAAATTCAAATAGAGATCACTAGGACAAAAAGATGGATTTGGCCTAGAGAATACCCATTTTTCCTATCTAGTCCAGAAGGAGAGAAAAATAAATTTGAGATGTGTGTCTGATGAAGCTGATCAGAAGTTCTCACAATTAAAGGACATACAGGTTATAGAAGAAAGGATTTCTCAGGAGACGTTGGGGAAACACAGGTGAAAGACTGACCAAGCATGTTCTGCCCACCAGCCATGAAGGTATCTTTCAGGTGGTCTGAAAGATGTCAGGGGCAGAGAGGAAGACCAAAAGGATCTGGTTGTAGCAGTATGTCTCTTCAAACCAATGGACAAAATGAGGAGAAAAGAGACTAGAAGAGGAGTGAGGGATCATAAAGATTTATATTCTTTAGGTTTGCAAGTTGCTGTGTCACTAAAGACAGTGTGATTCTGAAACTCCTACTACTTCATCTCAGATGGCTACCTAAGGCACGTGGCATGACTTCCTTCCTGGAGATGCTTGCTTCTCACCATGGACTGCATATGGAGTCTTGGCAGAAGGAACCTTTCCTTCAAGGCTCTTAATTTTTGTCTCCAAATAACAAGCTTGTGGTTTTCCCAAGTGAAACTGGCAGTCTGAATCTCGTCCCCAGCATGTTTCTTAGTTACACTACAGCTGTTAGGCTGAAGAGATGCTCCTCGAAGAATGGTCTGAAAATAAAGCTTAGAATAAACTCAGATGCCTTGCTAACACAGAGCCTAAGTACTAATTTTCAAAGGCAAGACCCCAAACACCTTTGTCTGAACCTCTAACTGACTATGAAGTATGTGATGATCATGAAAAAGAAATAATATGCATTTATGAGGTAAGAAGTTAAATTATGATTGGCACTAGAAATCTTTGGATCCCACACAGCTTGAGAATGCTCTGATGGATTGCACTGATATCCACTTCATTCAAACAAGCATCAAAAATGCCATTACATCCCATTTCCAGGAGTTGTGGTTCCAGGGAGAGCTCAGCTCAAGCCTGGGGTCAATTCTGCAGCCACTGGTAGTGCTAAGGAGAGGCTGGAAGGAGATTAGACAGAAATGTACATTCAATAAAATCAAAAGGATTTTGTCTCCCTAAAGGTTTGGAAGAAATGAGTTTATAGATAACTGTTTGCCCTATGGACATCTTTCTTTAACTTTCACTGAGGCAGCACACGCTGTTATCCTATAGATGTCCAATGAAGCAAATGATAAGGAATAGATGATTTTCCTGGCCAGTTCTGTAGCACATTTAATACTTATTTTAGGATAGATCTTCTATGAAACTTCTATCAACTTCAAGGTTATTTTTAATGGCTTTACAGTTTGCCAGCTACTAATGGTATTTCTTTGGAAGCCTCCAAAACCATCCCAAACCTTCACTTTCAGACTTTCATTTAGTTGTCTAAGAGATGGTAACTTTGAAGACAAAGTCCCACAGCTTTGATCTTCTTGATCCTTCTTTGACTTAGCTTGAGATTTGGATTTTTCCATCTCACCCTTATGCAACTGAATTACAAGCATTTTCTTTTAGAATCAATATATTTGATAATTTTCTACATGGTTTAAAACTCAGAAATTAATTGATAACATGGTCTTTTTAAAGGCAAGTCAAAGATTAGAAGCTAGAAAATTTCTTAGTGAGCAATAAAATAATTCTTAAAATGTTTTTTGTTTCCTTGCCTAGTCTTGCCTTGCCTTCTTCCATTGTCTCTCCTTCTCCTAGACAAAGTGTAATAAACCCTTCACAGAAAGCTATCACACCACTGACTAAGTGTTTTCAATTAATTTTTTTCTCAGAGATTTTTTGGGACTTCCATTTGAAAATTGATCTGAAATTTTTATTTTGATTTAGAAATGCTGAACTGACTTTCTGGAAACCCCTCTTTATCATTACAGAGACATTATTAATTAACCACCTTTTAAAAAGACATTTCTTGCTCCAAACCTCTGATACTCTGCATTACTTTCAGGAATAGGTTTCATGCTCCCTTCACTTCTAGAATTTTATCTTCTTTGCAGGAAGGACAGAATAAAAGACTTACAATAAGCAGTGTATTTGGTGATTTTTTCCCCCCCTTTTTGGAATTACCTGTGAACAAAGCTCTCAGAAATGCAAAGATAAATAAATTATCATTGGTCACCAGGCTACGTGGCACCATATTTCATGGGGCCACCAGCACAAATCAGCTGCTTTTCAGCATATTTCTGTAGAGATGGTTCCCCCATTGGGTGGTTCCCTCAGACGAATAGTACAGCTGAGCAGCTGCTGAGATCACTCATCACTGAGAATGTTTGGTGTGGAGGGTCCAGGCAAGGCTGCTCTGAGTGTCCTCGTCACAAATCTGTGTGCTGAACTCCATGAACTTCTCTTGCTGCTGCAAATGGTTGTGACAGGACAGACCACGAAAACTTTGTGTGAGCTGTTTCTTTTTGAAGGGTTAGATGCTGACACAGTGAAGCAGCATTTATACAGTATAGCATCCAGTGGTTGTCACTTGGGGAGCATTTCCTGAGACACAGACAAGCAGCTGGACATGGCTGATTGATTTATGGCAGACTTGGACTGACATGATGAAATAGCATGGCTGCTCTTTCTTGGTGGAGTCAGAGAAAATAATGGGATGAGGTTAATTCATATCATCCCACAGAACCAGAATAGGAGCCCCAAGATTTGCAAGCAAAGCAATGGGCCTTCGTGGCACTGCCTGGTGTGCAGAACTTGCCCGGAACCTCTTCCCACAACAGCTGTCTGAAGAAATGGATACAGCAAGATATTGTCACTTGCTTTCATATTTGGGATCAGCTAATTCCTGATTAGCTGTATTTTAGGTGCCTCTCTGCTGTCAGGTACAACTTTGGACCACATGTACTAGCAGTCTGAGGAGAAGGCATTGAAAGCAAGACAGTGCTACTGGAAGCCATCTAACTTGGCCAGTGACATATTTATGCTTTAGATGATCTGCCCTGCATGTTTCCTAGGTTCAAGCAGAGTATTTTTATTTGTCATTGTCTCTGCACACTGTAAGTTATTGATTTGCAGGTCTGGTACAAGTAAGCAGAACTTGTCTGTCCCCATCCTTGTGGGTATGTATAGAGAGGGAAGGAAGCTAAGGGCTTCTTGCAAGTCAGGGTAAACACTATGTGATGCATTAAGGTGACACCTACATAGTTTGAACTGTTTTAATCAATTTTTAGTCAGCTTGAACTACACAATAACAATTTATTAGAGGAGTTATGCGATTATGGACTTACTGAGATTTTACTTGTTGGCTTACCATAGTTTTTATGGGCTTATGATGATTTTAAGTTTTCTGTGCTAACGACATTTTCCAACTTTGCTAAATGCATATCTGTACAACATCCCTGTTACCCTTGTCTTGGCAGAAGAGAACATTGCTACAGGCTGTCCCATTTATTAACCAAATATTCAAATCAGGGAAAAATAACTTAACATGCATTACAGACTTGTTACAAATGCAGAATAAGTGGTGTTTCACAAACACTGTGCAAATGCATGCACCTGTAGCCACATGTGCTTGCATAACATATTCAATGCTGTAAAAGGACAGGAAGCTCTAAGCTCTGAGCATCAAAGTGCTCCATCTCCAAAGAGCATTTGTCCCTGCAAAAGTCACCAGGCTGGCAAGGCTTCGACAGTGATGGAATGAACCCAAGGTGCCAGAGTTGTCTCCAGAAATTCCTGTTTTTTCCACCTCTGCTACTAAACAGAAGGAGTTTCTCCAGCCACAGGGAGCAGGACAAAAGGATTCTGCATGCTCAGAGACAACTTCTGAGGTTTTGTCAATTGGATAGCTTATTGGTGACTTGATAACTCTTGGGACAGCACCAATGTGGTCCTGGCATTAGGAAACTGCCTAGAGGCTTCATGAACATCCTGCTGATACCCATGGGCACAGAGAATTAAAAGGCTAACTAAGGCAAAGCAGTAAAACTGAAGGAAAAGTGGAGCTTCTCAAAGATGTGGACACTTCTGTAGATCATGCCATAATTCCAGCACCAGTAGCATTCACATCACAGTACCTTCAACCTGGCTGAGCTGCTCAGGGACTAGCACAGACAGGAGCAGGGTGCAGGGGATACAAGGCAGCAAGCAGCAGGGGGCATGTGTACAGAGAACTACAGGTATGGTTGTTAAGGACTTTATTGACTGGATTCTAAGAACCCCTAATGACACTCTCTGAGATTTGCCCAGTTTTGCTTCTGGACTCTTCCTTGCCCACAAAGCAAACCCTCTGGTTTGAGCACAATTATCTTCTCCCTCCCTCCTCCACAGCATGCTTAAAAGTTTTGAGGGGAGGTTGGAGGCCTCACTGCACGCCACAACACTTGATACTTCCATTTCAAAATGAACTTTATAAATGGATCTACAGTCTAATCTACCGAAGCCATAAAGCTCTCCACTGCCTAAGGAGAGTGTCAGTAGGAGGATGGCACAGTATATCTGAGGACGGTTTGGCGCAATCTTGCAATTCAGGACGTTATCTATTCCAGGCTTCCCTTGTGCTAGTCTAGATACAAGCAAAAGATGCCGTGGGCTGTTGTGAGCAGAAAGGTTATCCTGGCTTTGCTGCTTGCTTTGCCTGTGTCACAGCCTGAGAGAAGCCAGCAGGCTGCTGCTGAGCATGAGATCAAATAGAGATGGCCACGGCGGGGGACAACTGCAGCCAGCTCAGCTTTGCAGATCTTCCCCCAGGCTCCTTGTCCCAGCTCCATCCCTTCTTCCTTCCCTCCTAGTCCTGAGGCAAAAGATGCCCCAGATGTTCTCTGCCTGGTAGGGAAACCCCACTGTGTCAGTGGCACTGTGACCCTTTGGGCTGGCTTTGGCTCTGGGTTTCTCTACACTTTGCTGAGTAGAAGGCTCCCAAAAAGCAGTTCAAACATCCTGGAAATAACCCTCAAAAAACCAAATTTGCCTTACTGGTCAGCACTGCATTTTTATCTTCTGTTTCTCTGTTCAGTGTTATGAAGAAATAAAATATGAATTAGTCTTGTAAACCAGCACTAATGTGAACCCCCATCATTGGTTTTAGTCACTCAGACTGCTAAGGTTGGCTTTTAGGGTGATTCTTGTGTCAGAGATGAGAAAGTTACACAACAGACATTAGAGAATCACTTTAAAAACCTCCACAATCCTGCATTGATATCCCATCCAGTAAGGGAGAGAACCAGCCTTTGGCTGGCTGAGACGCAGTCACGTGAGTGTCCAAAACAATGAACACACAGTGTCGACAGCTGAGGCCATTGAACTTTATGTCACTTCCCAACTGCAGCATTTCTCATAATTTATGGTTATACTCGCCTTTCAACCTTTAAAACCTTTTCCCAAGTATTTGCAGCATTCTCACATAAATATTGCTACAATAAGTAACATCAACATTTAGTAGCTGTTTTTCAAGAATAACCGTGTGACACTATTATGGCATTCCATTAAACCAGATGCAATGTGGGGAAGGCCTAAATCAAATCATGCCCACTAAAGGTAACGTTTACACATATACAAGGGAACAATGGATGGGAAAAGTTTATTCTGTGTTTCAAGACTTAAATGACAGTTCTGTCTCCTTTCATGGTTATGCAAGATGTCTCTCTCTGGTGCAATGACTCAGAGTGGACACAGACAGCAGTTTACATTCCAGTGCTATTTGTTACCTCCTCAAGAAAAGTTGCAATTACAAAATCTATGGTTTGGTCTATTTATTTATTGTGGTATTTTTAGGGAGAAAATCTTATTTCAAAGGAACAGAGAATGTTGTCTTTTTCATTAAAGCTATCAAATGTTGTGAAATGATTAGTAAAAAAATTCCTTGCCAGAATTGTTCACTGTCCAAAATGCATCACAACGACTAAACGTAAATGACAGATAGTTAGCTTGCATATAGATACGTGCTTAATTGCCTCCATCCCTCCTGTCTGAAGAACGCACTTCAGCATATGCTCATTTAAACACATATGCTTCGTTTCTGTTTAGGTCAACAGGATTTGAGCACATGCTTAAACATAAGCAAATGCTTAAGTGCTCGTCTTGAATAGGGATGCATTTCTGGGGCAAAGCCAGAAAATACTCTTTTGTAATATTTCTTCTTACCTTAGCCTGCCTCTTGCTCCAGCTGCACTGTTGGAATACTCCTTCTTCTCCTTCCCAAAAACCAGCTTACCTTCCCTCCTCATCTCCCCCGGGGCTGATGTCAGACACACACAGACCCCGTCATTCTGCCAGCTAACCCCGTACATCGGGGCTGGCAGAACTGCCCATCGTGGCCACAGGTGAAGGGCAGGGAGGCAGAGGTCTGTGGAGGAACAGAAGGGCAGCTACACTGAGGAATGCACAGTCTTCCCCGAGCAGGGCAAACATCGGCAATGCACAAGGCTGCTGAGAGGGCGAGAGAAGTCAGCAGCACCTCGCTTGTGCCCAGGCTGCCCTGCTGCAGGTGCAGGACTGGGTGCTGTGTGTTCCCACACTGTTCCCGCATGGCCCCAGGCGAGTGTGGCGCCGCAGCCTGTCCCTCTGCATCGGGCAGAGCTGGGGGATTTCAGATCGCTTTGCTATACCTTTTGCCTGCATCCTGCCCCCTCCCCGTGCCAGCCTTGTCTCGCTCCGGGCTGCGGCGGTGGCTGGTGTAGATGGAGCGCCTCTGCTTGGAGGTGTACGTGGGTGCCTCGCTGCCGGCACCCGAGGCTCGGCTGTGGAGCTGTGCGGGCTCCCTGCAGGAGAGATGTCAAATCTCACGGCAGTGTGGAAACCCTGGCAGCAAACCACAGAGCGGTGCAGGGCTCGATTCCTGCTCTCCAGCGGGCTGCAGAGCCTGCCCAGCTGCTGCGGCAGGTGACGTCTGGCTGGGCGTGAGACCCCTGTACAAACACGTGCTTGCCAGAGCCTGCAGCGTTCAGGGCTCTTCGCAGTTGCACTTCGGAGCTGTATCTGTTCAGCGTTATCAGCTTAATTAAGATAAGGATATGAAGTTTATGCTATATTCCCGTAAATGACAGGGCAGGGATATGAATGATTTATATGGCATTAATTGTACTTGTGAAGCTTAGGTCTGTCGATATGTGTTAATAAAACCATCATTTGAATCCAACTAAGGGAATGAAAGTACAAAAAATTTTTTTTCCTCAACAACTTTCAAAATTCTGCTGTTTGCAAAAACAACCAACATGCAATGGGCAAAAAGTCAGAAGGGCCAGAGCCTGGGCCGCCTGGGCAATAATTAATAAAAACACATCCAAAGGCAATTTTAGGGAGTGAATTTGATTCAGTGAAAGAAGACTGGCTCCTCTCCCTGCCCTGCAGGTAATGTGTTTGCCTGTGACGGCAGCAGATTATTTGTTCTTTTTTTTTTTTTTTCCCTGCCACCGAACTAAAGAATGCATTGTGGGAAAACCGTCCTGACACATGACACTGTGCAAAGGAGGATCACAGCGTGAGGCAGCATCAAGGGGCTTACTTGGTCTTGATGCACTCTTGCACAGCATGGGGCTCCAGAGATGAGTGTCTCTTCCAACGAAAGCACTGGTGCAATTTGCACAACTCTCATGAGAGCGCACGGTGAAGCTGCTCTCAAAGCCCTCATGTAAACAGGGCTGGGGAAAGAAAAGGGAGAGTAAAAGAGCCTGCACCATGCACGGGAAAAAGCACAAAAGGAGATGGTTCAAAGGAGCCTGAGCTAAGGAGGAGGGGAGTTGTGAGGGAAGCGGGCATGGGGCAGGGAGGGGAAGGGGCAGAAAATTAAATCCAAATATTAGAAGCAGAAAAGGGAAGAAGGGAAGGTCTTAGGAATGAAATGGAACAGTTAGCACCACAGTGACGGGAGCGGTCAGGAGAAGTGAAGTATGGGAAGACACTGGATGGCAATGCACAACTAGAGATTTAGCTTTCAAGGCAAAACCACAGATGTGCTCTGAAGACTGTGCCTCAGATATGCAGCCCTTAAACTTCTTCAAAACCTCCTAAGTTCAGATAATAAGTTTGCATAGAGAGAGAGAGAGGGAGGGAGGGGAAGAAAAAAAATAAAGGCGTCTGTAAGTGCTCCTCACTAGCCTGTCTCTGAGCAACAGGCCCTCCTGTACTCACTCTCCCTTGTTGCTCCTGCTTATCATAATATGCCACTTTTGCGCATCAAATTTACATTTCAAAAAATGCTGTATCGCTGCTCTAAAATTAATTATTAATCTTTCATCAGTCCCTTCCATAGATACATTTTTAACTTTGATTTTGCTACCCGTTCGGGGGAGGGATAGAAGAAGGGGGCGGGGGAGAGAAGATCCTTTAATCTTGTCACTTTTCTGTGGGGTTCTCCTCTCGTGTGCTGCTACTTCCAGGCCTGCGTGTCCCCTAAGCACTCTGGAGGTACAACTTCAGTTTTTCTGCTCGCTTGGAAAAGAATCTTCCCACACTTTTGAGAGCATGAATATTTTCACCCTGCAGGATGCAACACAGAGAAGAGCCTGCTCCTCTTGTTTGACCTGGCATTTCAGCCTCAGTAAAGTGAAGCTGTACCAATAAATTGAGTACCCCAGGCCAAAGAGGTGGGTGGATTATATGCCCATGCAAGGGAAAGAGATCCGGGTGGGATTTATAGGGCCCACCTAGAGTGCAGTATGAGCTTATTCACCAATCAGCGACTTGTAGGCAATGGTCTGAACTTTTTATTTACTGTTCAAGGTAGGCAAGTACTGGAAATGAGGAAGGGGGCATTTGCTCTTAGTTTATTGAAGACTGAGTTCTTCTCTTGCCTGAAGTGTAAAAGAAAGAGGAACAAAGAGGGAATGGTGTGTGTCAGATGGATACTGGAGAGATGTGAGCTGCTGGCAAGCCCCATATTTGAGCTACTCCTGGTCTGGAGTTGTGGCAAATGCCATAATCTGCCTGAAGGAGGGGGAAAGGGCTCACAGAAGATGCAGTTATGATGAGATGCTTTTATAGGTTACAGAATAAACACATTCCTTTTTACCTCTATGCTCTGAACATACTGATCAGTGGCTTCATAGTCAAATGCATGTGTGTGTAGGTGTCCACACACACAGCCACACACAGCCACACAGACACAGACACATGTGTGCTTTTACTCACCTCTTCCCCCAGAAATATGCCATCTGGACATTCATGGAACTGAAGTCTGTGTGTAGGCTGCTTCCTCGAATTAAGGTGGAAAGACTTGACGCACCCCATCATATTCACTGTGTTTTGCTCAAAAGGGACAAAAAATTTTCACATTGGAAGACAGATGTCAACACAACATGGCATCTAGTTAAAGGCCAAATTCTCCCAGTTATAAACAACAATACTTTGCATTGCACTTTTTATCTTTCTACCCATATGTACAGTATAGAATACTCTTTTCAGAACTTTCTTTGCTGTGAGCTGCTGGGTGTATGCATGGGTGAATGTCTCTTCGGGTGTTGGACTTAATCATAGGTGAATTTGGATCAATAGACTATCACTTGCCAGAAAATCAGATAAAGTACAGGGTGAAAAGAAAGCTAAAATTTCAGAGCAAAACACACTATGCTTGTTTTCCAGAGCCACTGCATGTTTCTTCCTCGGTTGTACTTGCCCAGATTATGAATTTATCCCTGTGGTAGTCACCCCCAGACTGTGCCTAGGTTATGTAGCCCTCTCAGATAAAAATCTGCAGTGCCAACCAGCAGAACCACTTTGAAGGCTGCATGCTGTAACACTTTCATCTGGGCTATACTTCACCGGTAATAAATTAGCATTCACACAGATGCAGCCAATAGCTCTCACAGCACACCTCTACATAAACATTATCCCCTCTGCCTTTCACAGTTGGGGAAGTCCAGGCAGCAAAGTTGCTGGAGGTGAAGAGGGAGTCAGCAGCAGCTCTGGATCAAAACTGAAGCCTTGCTCAATCACATCTTTCTTCTCCATCATCTAGACAGCATCTGAATACCGCTGCACATCTCTGCTACGTGATTTATTCTGTGTAATGACGTGGATTTTTTTCAAAGTAGACCTAGATTTCAGTTTGTTGACACTAGTTCTGCATATATGTGTAATTATGTAGGATTATCAGTGTGCTAGAGAAGGCCCACTTTGTATATTATGCCTCTACAAACCACGGGAAATTAAGTGCTGTGATTCTCCTTGTAGATTTTCATTCGGGGGATGCAAAGTGAGAGCGAGTAACTGTAAGCATAACTCATGTTTCATGAAAATAAACAATGCTTATGTGGATGTGTGACAGATGTTACACCTTGTGGAATGCATTAAATTCCTTATAGCCAAGTAAAAAAAAGTGAGATCACATAGGCTTCGGAGTAAGTGTGGTTTTAGCAGGAATGCAGCTCTTGCAAAAGTCCAGTATTGGCCTTGGGAAATGTCTCTTTTTATCCACGTAAGAGGTGAATAATGTTCATCGCCAAAAATGCTAAAGGATTCTTAATTGTGCACAGTCTCTGCTCAATCAAAACACAGGCTCCATTTTCAGAGAGTTACCCTCTCTGCCTGCCCAGACTGCCAGCCTAGCTGACAAGCTGCATGTGTCAGAAGGAGGTAGAAAGAATTTTCTTACTTCTCAAAGCATTTTCTTTCCTTTTGAAATGTTATAGTTGTTGGTTTTTTTAATTTCATCTCAGATTCTTCTAAGGGTTAATATTGGGCAAATTTTTTTCAATTGGTCTAGGAGATTCCCTTTATTGTTTCCTTTTCTTTGTTGCTTGAGGTAGGTCTTTTCAGTAGAGTGGGGCCATAACAACATTTCCTGATGAACAAAAGGTATGGGGAGGACAAATAAGGGAAGGCATTAGGTCTTCAGCACTTGAGACACGAGTCTCCAGAGAAAACCATAAGCAGATCAGAAGCATTTATCCCATATGTCATAGCTGTGCAACACTGCTCTCCCTAGCCAGAAGTATGCCTGCTGGTCCAGGACCAGGACATTCTTATCCTTCTCCACCTGCATTCCCCTTCCTGCACCATGGGCCTGTGTAAAGACCAGTGCTACCTTTCCCAACCCCCCGCTCTTCCCTCCAGTATGTGCTGGAAAGAGATAATTTAGCTCCTTGCTCCTGCTCCTGTCTTTGCAGGGACAAGGATCCAACCATGCAAGTGGCTTTTCTCTCCTATGAACTCACTGGTCTGGGGCCAGCCTGAGCCTCATTGCTCAGGTGAAGGAAACACTGGCCTTGAGCTCCGGGAGCCCTGCTCTGCTGATGGCTGTGAGCCAGTCCCACACCTGCTGGTCCGTGCTCATCCAGAGCTTGTGGTGGGGGGAGCTACCCACTGCTCGCCTGTGGGGAAAGGACAATTGCCCAAAGCTGGCTGCCTGAAGCACCATAAAGTGCTGCCCTACTCAGTGCCCTGCTGCCCTGAGGAGCTCAGCAGCTGAAGGAAGCCTAATGCCAGCAGCTGCATCTCCAGGAGAGCAGGTAGTGAAAGTCAGCTTCCTTCTGCAGCTTCTTGCTGTTTCATCCTCCCCATCCTTTATCACTCTCTGAGCTATGCTTCGCAGCACATCTAATTACAAAGTGAAGCCATCACAAAAACCTTGGACTGAAATAGAGTGGAAGTCACAGCAGCAGGGCATATGAGGGGAACTGACTTAGAAAAGGCAGAGGCACAGGGGCAAGCTCTTGGATGCTGGAGTCCAAAACTGCAGCACGTGTTTTTTCCCAGAGACTACAGACATGCTGCCCCAGCCAAGTGTTTCCTTCCCAATGGACACTGGATATCTCACATGAAAGTCCAGCAAATTATCTAGGAGGTTTCCGCATGGAAATAATTTCAATATAGCTGACACATTGCAAGCTCACATCCTAGCTGATAAGGTCAGCATCTTCTTTGGCTCACACACTTGCCAAGCTATTTGTAAAGGTGGGCCCATACACTGAGGTTAAAAGGATGTATTAATTAGAGGGCTGAATCTTAAAGCCTTTGGGACAAAAGAGCATTGTCAAACTCACATGCCCCCTTTGGAGCAATCAGCCTTGGCAAATGACATCCAATTGGATTTAAAGGGATCCAGAAGTGCAGACAAATTCCTTCCATCTAACTCTCCTTCCAGGCTTGGGACTAAGGTCATTATTGCAGGGCAGCAGCACTGGAAAAGGCCGATGATTCCGCCTTTGACTTCTTACTATCAGCATCTTTTGGATCAAAGGTTTTTTTGTTGCTGCTTGTTTGTTTGTTTGCTTGTTTGTTTGGTTTTCCCCTCTATGGAGAAGTAGGAAGAGGAAATGTTCTTTAATTTTGAAATTCTTACCAGTGAGAGAGTTTGGATGGTTGGAGAAAAAGCATCAAAGATATTTCACATCTGTACATCCCAAATAAGTGAAAGTTCATCTCTCTGCATCCCGTTCCTCTCTCAATTTGTACCATGCTGCAGAAAATGTTGCAATGAGTCCAACAGTTGGGAATGCTTCCTTGACCGTTGTGGAGCTTCTATGGACTACCTCCCCTCCACAGGGGACTGTCTCCCTATGTTTGGTCCTGTGAGTTCCCTGCAGAGCTGTGGCACAGGGCTGCAGCCTGCAGAGCACCTTGGGGTGGCATGGACTGCCTCTGGCTCTGAGTGAAGCTGACACAAGCACTGGCCACAGGGGTGGTCTCTTCTCTGGCCCATCTTGCTGCAGGAGACATGATGAAGGGGTGATGAAGGACCTGCAAAACTGCTCCAACTCACCTGGCATTAGGGTTATAATGTTAGACAAGATGAATTTTATCTTGTTGTGACTGATGATTTCTTTGGCGAAAATGCCCTCTTTTTAAAAAATACACTTTATAATATATTAAAATATTCTCCAATGAAGGAAAGAATTTGAGAGTTGAAGAAAAGTATCAGAGCATGTGAAAGTAAAACATTTAATATTTATTTGGTGAAATGAACCAAAATGAGGAAGGGGGCAGGACAGAATGAGAGGGAGAAGGGAAAGATTAAAAATAGACTGATTGCAAAGTGTTTCTAAACATTTTGTTTACTGATGCATATACCTCTTGCCCACACAGGCTTGAAGAAGACAGTTTTGTCATTCAGGCACAGACGTACCCTGTGGGTTGGGAAGCAATGTGCTTTGATGAATGGAAAGTAGGTGGGAAGGTGGGCACTCCTCCATGCTGAGTGCTTCTCTGCTGAGACTCTGCTGATTGAGCCTAAGACCTGGGGCAACTTCCTTCCACCAGTCACCCCTTCTGAATGCAAAGGAAGGGCAGCAGCAGGCTGCTTAGTTTGTAACCCTCTGCTTCCACCAGGAGTGAATAAGGTATGGTGGGATTCACCTTTGGGGATGGACTGAACCTCCACCTAGAGATGCCTCTTTGCCTCCACTTTTTGTAGAAAGAGGTCAGAAGCCAAATCTTGAAAAAGCTAAAATCAGGTGAGATAGTGACTTTTCCTTATAGTATTAGTAAGGAGTAACACCAGGAGCATAGTAAATGGGTATAAGCCAAGTCCCCTCGTTCCAGAAGTTGTGTGTGGAGGCAGAAGACGGGACAGACAGGCAGGCTTGCAGGGGCTCAGCAAAACCACCGGAGAGAGGTGACTGTGTACAAGCCTCCAATGGGCATTAAAAACTCAGGGGTGACAATATAGGTATTCACAACAGGGTAGCAGTACCATTGCTCCTCTAAGACTAGTCTGAGCATCTTTGCCAGAGTGTCCAAAAGAGGAAGCTGAACTCCTCAGGGTAAATGTGCATGGTATCCACCACTGGAATCAGAGCTATGTGCTGGTAACTGTGGAAAGCCTTTTGTGAATTGGTATCTTCATGTTTACAGTTATCTGTGAGAGACCTAAGAAGGAACATTTAAGCATGGCTGTGCTTGGCTTGTGCTCCATCATTAGGGAGTGGAGAAGCTGCAAAGGCAGAGCACTTGGTCTTAGCACTGTGTTGCACCATTAACACTTTTAGCTGGGAACATCAAGAAGGAATGAGAAAAGGTTCCTGCTCTGCATGCTAGCACCAGGAAGGGAAGAGGAAGATGTCATCTAACAAGGACATCTCATTTCTACTGAACGGCCCAGCAGGAGTATGCTGGCAATTAGGAAATCAAATATAATTTTAAATCCCCCAAATCAAACAAAATGAAGTCTGAGTCCAGATGGAACTTGTTGAGACTCAGGACAACATTCCTCTGTGTAGGCCACTGCCACCTCCAGACTGTTTTGCTTTCTCCTGAAACATGAAGACAATCTGTCTGTTTGCTTTTTTTTTTCTTTTTTTTTTCCCCATTTTTTAAAAATGTGTTTTGAATGGCTCGGCCAATAGCTGTGAAACAATATTTAACTATTGGCAAAAGCAGCTTCTATTTACTCTGGTAACTGTATTTTCATATACTGTATTTTTCTGCTTTTATATCTTGAGCAAGTAATCTCAATTACTTGACTGAGGGATCACAATTCTCCCCTGCTCAAATGCACAAGTCCCCTGCACCTGCCCACAGTGTGGAGATGGTCACCCTAATGGGCTGTAGGATTGAACTACACTTATATTTTCTTCTGCAGACTAAACCTGTCTTATTCTCTTTTGTCCCTGCTCTACCATACCACATTTGTGCTAATTGCATTATTTCAGTGCTCTCAGGAGTCCTTTAGAAAACAAGAAGTGCCGATGTTAGTGGGACAAAGGCATTTATGCTTTATTGGCCAGCATTTTCCATGGGCATAATGCTAAAGCTGAACAAATAGACCAGCCCTAAATGCACACAAATCCACAGTTGGCAGCTTAGAGCTGTCAGACTTGCTTCTGCCTTGAGCAGGAGGCAAGGGGAGGTTTGCAGGGTCTCCCCAGATGCAGGACTGTTCCCTGACATTCCACAGAAAGCCCAGATGTCTCAGAAGGGCCCCCACTGATAAATAATCACAACTTTTGCACACCACATGGATCAAGGGCTTTACATTGGAAATGGGGTGATCCTAGGCAGACTGTTCCTCTCCCTGTACCTCAAGAACACTTCCTGTGAGATAGACCCTCCTGGAGGCTTTGATGAACAGCATGGTGGGAGTGTTCACGTCCAAAAGGTTATACAAGGAACAGAGCTCCCTGGCATGAGGCTTCCTTTCAGCTACCAAGAAAGCAATACCAAGAATCCACATTTTCCTTCAGCACTTTGCCTAATAAATAGTACTTAATTCCTATGTAACACTTCTCAGACTTCTAAGTGTTTTGCAAAAGGGATCAGTGTCAGATGAGGAGGAGGAAGCAAATGCCATCACCAGGGTCACTGAAGTCTCCTGTTTCATCTAGAATCACTAGATCTTTGTCCTTACAAAGGTAGGAGGACTTCTGTAAAACTGTGGGGGACCTGGTGCTCTTTTAGGGCCTGTTTTCAGCTGCTCTGAACAGTCCTTGACTGTGCCTAGTACATGGAATTGGGAAATGATGGGAATACTGCTTGTGCTGAGTGTAAGGGCATAGAAACTTTCCAGGAACACACAAAGGTTTAATTCTCTTTAACATCTTATAATCATCCCTAACATCCCTAACTACCCATCCCTTCCCTAACTAAGAACATCATTCTTACCCTTCTGTGAATGAGAAAAAGTATTGTTCTTGCCTCCAGAAGGGCTAGTGATGCAGACACAGCCTGGAAAGGGCTTATGCTCACTCTCCCACAGCTCAGACAAGCAGCCATCCTTGGTCCAGCCCTTCCTGCCTAACAGTGTAAGCAAACCCCTGCACAGCTGCCTGCAGAAAAGCTCTCGGTGTCTATAGAACAAGCATCACTATTTGCCCCTTAAAGTAGTAATAGAAAGCTAATTAGAATGGCAAGTAAAGTGTACAAAAGGGAAGAAAAAAGAAGAGAAAGGAGTGAAAATGGAGTTTCGTTTGACTATACAAGTAGACAAAGAGGTAAAACTTGGATAGCAGCAGAGGAGTTTCAAAAAGCTTTTGGTGCATTCAATCTATTGCCTCTCTACTCCTGGTGGAAAAGATCACACATATCATCTTACAGTGTTTGTTGTTCTCTGTAAAGATCTGCTCTGATGGAGCTCTCACACTGGCTTCATACTCCATTGTATTGGCTTCTTGTTAACACTTATCAGCTGAAAAAACATTACAGCAACCCAGAGTCCAGAAGAGTGTATTTTACAATACCACTAGAAGACTGTGTGTATGTGTAGGGGGGAATACACTTTTTTTTCTCCTTAAAAAAGAACAGGATGGTAATACAAACCCCAGCAGATGCAAATAATTTGTGCCAGACCTGCTGGTTGCCCAAAAGTAGCTGTTGGCATGCAACAGTTTTGCAAAGGCTGCAATTTAGTAAGTTACGACCTTTTCTAATTACAGCAGGTGGAGTCCTTTCATGATGTGCAAAGGACACAGGACAGATGAAAGAACTACTTCTGCATCTTTTCCTTACAATTTCTGAGGTGTGTGCCCTGTGAGCATAAGGGTATTTGATTACCTGAGTACAAGAGAGGATGGCACCTTGGAAACCAGCAATAGAACAGCCTTTGCCACTGTTTTATCACATCCTAGTAATAAAAAATAAAGTTGCATGGAAAAGCATGGAGAAATTCTACTGTGTTCAGTCCATAAGATCATGACCTACCCGCTGTCAATAGGAGAAATAGTCTTCCAGTTTTCTCTGATGCTGTAACCTAAGTTCCAACTTACAGGTTATTGGAGTTCAAATATCCACTATTGGCAGTGCCTGAGCAGGCTGTCTGCTGCATGCTTGGGGATTAGGGGTACAAAGACTTTCAGGTAAACACTAACCAGAGAAAATAGTCTGGGTCCACAGCAGTTTGAGCAGTGATGCAGGAACACGTGTGTGTCATGCAGTACCTTCTGCATCGTGGTGTATGTGATACCATTAGGCCTTAGGAAAACGCAGTCAACAAAATGAACTCTCGGGTCTTGTGAAGGCAATGAACTGAATGAAGTGTATAATGGAGCACAGAAAAAACACATAATGATTTACTTGCATGTTTCTTCCAAGGAAAAGGCTCCATAACAAAACATGAACATGTATTCTTACAACAGAGCAGTTGCAGTCTACCTGAGTTGTATTAATACTAACCAGTGAACAAAAACAGTTGGTCAAAAGTCTCAAATACGTATTTTCTGTAAACCTGTTGTTTGTCCTCGATTTAAAACATATGGTTAGTCTCTTACATGTGCTTTCTTGGATCAGGGACAATACATCCTTTTGAACAAAAAATGAGATACACTAGAGATCTGCAGAAGGGAAGGGATCTACGGGATATGGTGGATTTACCCCAAAATCACCCTAAGGATCAGGACGCCTTTAAGAGAGAATTCCCTGTCATCCTTCCTTTCAGACTTACAAACACCCAGCTACCCCATCTTAGAATGAACAGTGTGGCCAGCTGAGAAAAGCATCTATATGAGAGCCTCTGAAAACATCCCACATTGCAGGGAAAACAAATGGTGAATATAGAAAACTGCAAATTTGGTTCAGTTCAGAGTAAAAAGAGGTGTGCTACTGATCCTTCTGAGATTTCTTTCTCTTCCCAGTTACACATAATATTTCCCAATTACATATAATTCTCCCTTAAAGTACTACAAGTGCTTTATTACGGGCTCTGGAAACTGACCCTAGAGGAATTACTTGACATTATTTCCTTAAATGAATTGAAAAAAAATTCTTTTCTGAAATGAAACATAGGTTCTTCATGGATTCTGCTCTTTCATAAACAAATCTAAGCTGATTTCATTGCTCTTGAATAAGATAACACAAACTCCATTTCTGGTTTAACCCTAATCAGGGTTAATAAACAAAATAAGACAGAACTGGAATGGGACTCTGGGTCACTGATCTGAGTCATTTGCCACTGATTTCAGTGTTGTGTTTTCCCTTTCATTAACTCATCAGGCTCTGACAATTGCCATGTCTTAGATAGACTTGATGGCTTTCCCCTCTCAAATAAAAGTCACTTCCTCAAAGCAGTTCCAAGACAAGGGCAGGATAAAATCCAAGCATCCTCAGTCTCAGTCACTCAATCTGTTATAATACCAAAACCAAAACATGTCCCAAGTAATGTTGAAATAGGATCATGCTCATATGCTATATAGGGAAAGAAAACTGTATTTTCTTTCTCCAATTCACTGGAATTCTCATGAGAGAACAATCACCAAGATAAAAGCTTAGCAAAGACAAATAAAGTAACAACTCCACCTCTTCCTGAAAAGATGTGAAAATAATGTTAACTGGAGAGAGCTTTGTTTTGCTGCACTTCCTTTACAACACAGAGAATGTTAATGAATTACACTGTTAACTGGAACATAATCTTGTCTGTAAGGGATCAGGGGAAATTCAGATGTGGGACTATCAGATAATGAGAGGCAACTGGGAGTCATTGGAAGAGTTAAGAAATAGGCATATGAAAATAATAATTATAGATTTTACAGTATTTAGTGACAAATACCATGGAAGAAACCTCTTTATTTTTAACTGTGAACCTTGGTAGAAAGGGAATTAGGATACCTGGTGTTAAAATCTCCTCAAATCCCTCAAAGCTTTAACTGAAGATCTAATGCTTTAACTGGTACACTGGAGTTTGCTTAGCTGATACAAATCATATTTCCAGGAAAACTTGTACATTATACTCCCAGATGTCAGCCAGATGATACAAGGATATTTAGGCTTGGAAGCTTCTTTTCTCCTTTTCTGTTTTGCTTAAGAAGAAAAGAATTGCTTGTATGTTGTTTACAAAGATTTCAGCATGATGACTACTATTTTAGCCACTAACACAAACAACCTTGACAATCAGAATGCATTTTTTTCAACCTTCTTCATCCAGACAAGTAAGCAGTCATCAATTACAATCCCACTCATGAAATACAAATTTAGCAGTACAGAAATGAAAACTAAAGCAATTTATACCTTTACTATTCCAAGGGGATTCATTCTTGCTCTGTTTACTATGAAATATTTCCTCTCTTGAAGTCAAAGTTACATCAATGTCACCGACCTTAAGTTGAATCATAGTAAGAAGATTGTATCCTGGCGTTCCTGGCACCATTTCCTCTTTATTGAGCTTTCTATTTAGCATGTGTTTTAAAACAATGCTCAAGCATTTGTTTTCCTTAGGTTGCAGTCAAGTTTGATTTATTTGAGTTGATATCATCAAATTTAACACTAAAAATGCATTTTAGAAAACCTGATTTTTAATTGATGTCCATTGAACAAATTAACTTTATCAGCAAAATATGTGAAATGTTTTTTTACCCACTACATAATATTTCTTAATAACAGCTGTCATGACACCACGATCTGAAATGCAAAAGCATATGAATGTCTATGGAAACATAAGTTTCTGTGAACAGCTCGGAAAACAGAAAGACATTTCTGACCAAACAATCCTATTTCACTTCCCACTCTTACCCTTCTTTTGTTTTGGAAACAACCAGAATATTAATATGGGTGTTCATGTTTCTCCTGCACTGGTCTGTAATTTTCCCTACTAATAAAATTATTGCTCCTAGTAATATAGCATTTGCCACACCTGGATGTGCACACACACACACACAGATACACCTATACACAGACACATGCTGATCACAGTACATTCTAAATTAGCAGGGTAAATAAATGAAGCGAGCTCTGTGTCTTGCTGGCTCTTTCAGGAAACCGTGCCACATAAAATGTAATGGAAATGCTCTAAGTGGTGCACCTCAATCCCCTCCACACCTGAAGGTACTCTGTCCTTTCACTGCTGTGTGCACTCTTGAGTGTATGGGCACAGTTACACTGAGCTTCTCAACAATTCCCCGTGTCCAAGACAAAAAGTTTGTAACTCTGCTGCCCAACCTGCATGTGTTAATACACTTCTGCAACTCCTAACCAACTCCAGCATGGTGATTTAGGCTTATTTAAAAGAAGGCTGCTGAGGTGCCTGTGCACCCTCTTTCCCACAGACCTCTCCAACACTATTCCACTGCCCTTCTTATCTTTTAAAACTCTGCTCCTAGTGATGATTGAAAACATAGGTGACTAAACACCAATTCTACTGACTGGTGTTACCCCTTACTTCCCTTCTTTTTGATCTGCTCCATCTATTGCTTTTGTCTTCCACTCAAACTGCTTGTAACAGGGATCACCTTTTGGCTGGTCTGACACAAGCTGAATGCAATGTGGCTCTGCAACATCCCTAGGCTACCTGGGCACTAAGGGCCATGCTCACCCTTCTTTACTGTAGGGAGTAATGTAGATGCCCAATTTGGGAATGTGTCCACACTGCTGTGTCCACACTGCTATGTCCATTGAGGTGAAAACAGCACTTTGCCACGACAGCTAAGCTTCAGTAATATCTGGAGAGGTTTTAAAGTTCTTCCCTCAGTCCTTGATCTAGAAAGAAAATCTAGAGCAGATGTGCCTCACAGAGCATCATAAACTAGTTGGAATACTCTGGGCTTTATGTAATAGATATAAAAAGCCTCCATGTACCATATCACAATCCACAATAACCACCCTCCCTGTGCAGGGCTCTGTTGTACTACCACAGCAAAGCTAATTTTGTGTGATGGGCTGGCATGGAATTATCATCCTCATTTTCCTTGAACACAAGGCCAGAATTTAAATACAAACCCTAACGGGCTTTTCATACAGTATTTCAAATTGCTCTGTTTGTATGGGAAAGTCAAAATAACTGCATCAGTTCCTAGGATATTTGGCTGAACCTGATGTTTCTATTTTTGAGCATATGGTTTATTGAATTGTAATACTTTTCAAGATAATTCCAATTGCCCTATTCTGAAGGATTAGTATTCTCAAGTAGAACATGCACAAGAATAAAGATTTTGATTGCAGCTTTAATATCAAAGTAATATGTTTCAATTGACTAAGCAGGCCACTAACAATTTAGATAAAGGGATGCAATATAACAATTAATGAGCTATACACAAATTCCTCATTGTTCATTAACCCTTCAGAAGCTGCCCATTTGAGTAAAGCCCATGTCTTCCCTTCATTTTATCCACATTCCAAAACATGGTAGAGTACTCAAAATATGTTGCTAAGAGATTGTTTTAATGTATGGTAAGTGATATGCATACACATTATGAAATAATATGTACGAAGCACTGATAATGGTCCTAACAGGGGTAATGGAATTTACTGTAATTTCTACAGGGCGAAATTCTAGGTAATATCCATTACAAAATCAGATATCTCAGGCAGAGCTGGGTTTACAAGATAAGTCAGGCTGGGACAAAATTCTACTTGAAAGAGCAGCAGGACAGGAAAGCTTCCAGGGAATGGGTTCACCACACTCTTATTCTCGAATTCAGCCCCAGCAAAAAGCAAAACCAAGGTGTACTCTGTTCATGCAATATTTTTCTTTAAACACCTCCTGCTATTGTTGCACATGTTGCAGCAACTGGTTTGATCTGGAAAGGTCCAGATCCAGCAGTCACATGATTTCATGAAAACCACCACTTTTCTCATGTAGTTCTTTCACCCTGTGGGTTGTGGTAAAAAGGCTGGAATTATGAACCCTGAAAAAAATCACAAAAGTCCAAATTATTTCTTCCTTTTTGTTTTCTTGACTCTGCCAAGATTTCTTCATGAGGTTCTTGGGATAGGAGCATTAGAGTTGGTTACCACAGCTGCTTCTCCCCTTTGGATGTTCTCATTTCTCCCTATTTTTTTGGCTTTATTTGCTATTTTCTTGATTATTTGACAGAGTAGTTTAGGTTGGAAATGATATATATACATAGATACCTATTAGCTAGAGTAAATAAGAGTATTTCTACTGATGACAGAGGAAATATAGCATAGTGGGCTACGATATAGAACTTTTCATTACTGAATTTGACATTCAGGTGACCTACATACAAATGACACAAAATTATCATTCCTGTTTTACAGATGGGGAGCAGAGATGTGAGGTATATTAAAGAGATTTTCCCAAGGACACACTGCAAGTCTTTCACTGAGCCAAAACTCAAGCAAAGGGCTCCTGGAGGCCATCCCAGCATCCCATCCTCCTGGCAACTGAAAACACTAAAAGGCCATAAAAGTGTATGAGACAACTGAGTGAATCATGTCCGTAATTCATTCACTTGAGCTTTGTTTTCATTCATAAACTCATCAAAGATCAGAGCCCCTGAAGTGAGTTATAGTCCCGGCTCCACTGAAAAGCTATTTGTTAATCTCAGACAGACCTTTGCCTTTATGGCTATGCAGTGGGTGCAGTTAATATACTTTCATTTCCTCTTTTATTGTTAGCTCAGATATTAATGATGTCAGCTGTATTACCAGCTACACCAATAGGCTGGGGTTAAACCATGACAACAAGGGACACCTGTACAGACCAGTAATGTGTCCCACCTGCATGGTAAATGGATCACCTTTTCCACAGGTAGTGCAAAGGTACCTCCAACCCCACAGCAGTTGGTAGTTAGAGACCCTTCAAATTAAACAGACTGTGGATCAACTCCACTCTTCTTAATTCTGAATCACCAACCTATGTACTGGACTAATATTACTTGATATTCACATGCAGATATGAAATAGCCTCTTTTAGCTCTTCATCTGAACCTACGAAAGTCAGGTGTGGAGGAGTCTTCAGGGCAGGAGCTGGTTTTCTCTTCCCCACAGAGCAGAGCAGCCCAGGAAGAGATGCTTTGTGGGTGTGGCTTCCTCACAGCTCATGGACAAGGTAGCAATCCTTTTGCAAACGAAAGGTTCATCCCAGGCAATTTTTAAATTTTTTCCTTATACAGAGAAGGGAAGGTCGGCATTCACAAAGGAAAAGGCTCCTTTGCTGTAGGTAGGACTTAGTGACCAGTCTCTGCTACAGTAAAGATACAGAATATATCCTCAAAAATAAGTACTTTCTCATAAAATAGAAGATCCTTGAAATCTTGGTTCCAAAGCATTTGTAATTGCTATTAAAGGAAATTAATGCATTAGGATTGCATTTACACAAGAGATTGTGGTCATGTAGATTCCTGTGGCTTTCTGGTATGTCTGCTTGGTAGCTTTTTCAGTTTAATATAACATTTTTATGTATAGCACAAATTTAATTGTCACTGAGACTCACCAGTACCATGAAATTATAAATTTTAATTTCAAAATGTTTGTATACAACTAAACAAATTCAAATCGGACAGTAACAATATTCAAGGTACAAGCAATTAGAAAAGGAGACAGAGAAAAAATAACCCATCATTTTAGAGCTGGGGGTCTTGACTACTTTGGAAAAAAGATTTCAGAAAAAATCCTACTCTGCATTTTCTCCCATGGTACATCAAAGTTAAAAATCAAATCAATACCATCTTAGTATTAGATGGTGGTGACAGCATGTGGACATCAGTGTTGTAATTAAAAAGTCATTCAGCTCAGTTGGTAAAATGTAATTTTAGCTGTAGTCACTGGCTGTTTCTAAGCAATCTATTTACCCCAAAACGTCCTCAGGCATGGACTGAAGAGTGTGAAATGATCGAATTTTAGTTATCCTCATACATAAAAAATTTCAATTATAATTCCTACTGTAAAAAATGTTATAATAATATTACGCCGATGTCCCTATGCTAACTGATGCCAGGGATAGAAGAGGAGGAAGAAACTTTCTCTACTTTACTGCTTTCATTAGTCTCATTTTACGTGGGACTTCTTCCCTGAACCTGTAGAGAGGCTAATCCCAGCTGGTGGCTGAGGCTGTGCTGCTCCGGTCCATGGCTCACACCAAGAGACCTTTGTGGAAAATTGCTGCAAGATTTGCCCCTGCTCTGACAAGGACAGTTAGAGGAATGTCCCTCATTGCTTAAAGACTGGCAGAGCTCTGGCTTCAGATGCTGCTCACAGGAAAAGTTTAGGGCCACTCATTAAAGGAGCAGCTAAATTAATGGTAAGCAAAACTAAGTAAAATGCACATAACATTTAACTTTCTCAGCTAAAATTATCAACCAATTAAGCCAAATAGCATGCCTGAATTAAATACTCAGCTTATTTACAGATAAGAAAACTGAGGCAGAAAATCAAAAAACCAGTTTTGAGGATAATACTTCAAAACTGTTCTACAATCAGCATTTCTTTTGTGTTAACTTATTTCTTTCTAAAATGCTGTGTGCCCATAAGCAACTTTGTCACAGTTGTAAATCATTTGTTGTTCTACTGCACATTATGAAATCCACAGAGATGGACCTGTCCTCAATGCCACAAGTGTGCCTGCATTCCCAACCTCATCCATATCCATATCCCCATGGGTATCCACATTTCCTTCACTGTGTGCATATCTGCTTGCTTCTCCGACTGCTTGGCCAGCTCCCAAGGTCCCTTCCACTGTGTCACCCTGCCATAGACTTATCCTGGAGGGAGCCAGCTGGATGGTTAAAAGTGTATGCTGCTTCAGAACCCCTGAACCATCTTTCTTCTCATCTCAGCAGTCCAGGGGAAATAGGATACTCTTCCCCATCAATCACAGCAAAAACTGTTACACCAACACATGAAAGTGAGGGTGTGCAGGCTTTTGGAATGGTTTATAAATGTCTTCCAGAGTCTGACAAGACTTCTAGAACTCAGGAAATCTGTGTCTGTGTTGGGTATTTGCTGTAGCCAAGGGTTTCACAACTCACCTCCAGGTACCCTCAGTAGGGCACAATGCAGGCTGGGAGACTTGTTTTGAAAGCCAGAGCTTATCAGTCTGCTAAAATCAGAATCCATCAAAGACTTGGAGATCCAGCAGGTCCCCAAATCACGGGTTGGACTGGTTGGCACAGGGAATGTAAGTGCAGTAGTAAAAGCAATATTTTTGGGTAAATACGGAATAAAAGTTTCTTTTTTTTTTTTTTCAGGAAGGGCAGAAATAAAGGCAGAAGCAGAGATATAATCTATTTGCTTGATTCTGTGCTAGACCTTACAGTAAAAATAGGAGATGTTCAGATAAAAAGACAAATCACACTGCAATATGCAGTGCAAATGCATATGCAACTTGTCATTTCCTACTCTCTATTCTTGTCATAGTAGCTATTATTCTCTCACCTTTTCTCAGTGGCACTAGCAAAACAGTGGTGGGCAGCTAGGAATACCATGTGTTACAATTCAGATGGTTAGAAGTACAACCACTTCAGTTGTAGTGTCAAGATAAAAAGTTTAGAACCATTTCCCTGACTCTCAATTTCACCAGTGCCCTCAGGCTCGAGGCAATGAGCTAAATGGGCCAAGTCTTACAGAACAGAGGTTTCCATCCCTTTGGGCTGCTGTAGGATGCAGGTTATTGTATACCGCATGTTAAAAAGTGAAAACATAAATTAGAGAGTGTGCTGAAATCTGGCATGCAGATGATTCCTGTTCCTGCAGCAAAGAGGAGGCACCAGGCAAGGAGCAGCAAGAAAGCAAATTTTCTTAGTTTCTCACATCCTCTCTCTGCAGAACTCTTTACTCCTTGGGGGGAGGGGCTTCACTGTAGCATCCTTCAAAGGAAGCTCAGCTTGCAGAAACACATACAATTACTGGCCTGTCTCTGCACCTTCTCTTTAACTAGTCAAGCCAAGTCCCTAACAACCCTATTAAACCTGACATTTCTTCCCCATCCTCGAAAATTGCCACAGCTGCTCAGTTTCCTTTCCATATATGTTTCCTTCTTATGACAGCTCAGAAGGGCTACCAAAGTGGGGGATCTTTTGCTATGTCACAGTTTGCCGTGGCCAAGGCCAGTGAAACCTGAGTAGAAACATTCCCAAATGTATGAAAAAACATTCACAATTTTATCACTGTTTGTATAGCCAGGTTAAAATTTAGGGGCAAGCAGCTTGGATTTTAGAGCAGCTGCTGACACAGAGAAGTGACCAGGGACTGTCACTGTCTCTGATTTGCATCAGAGGGAAAATGAACCCAGAGAAGAGAGGACGTGTTCAGACAACACTCACACACATCCCAAAGCAAGGGTGAAATGATGGAGGAATACAATGATGTTTTCTGAAGCATGGCAAATGGGAGAGAAAAGGACAGAGAAGGGTTAGAGGGAGCTCATAAGGATGACTGAGAGGCAAACAGACCACCCTGGTGGCTTTTGGGGAGGGCAAAAACCTCCTTCAGCCTTTGGTGTAGCAGTATCCAGCCTGTATCCAAACTGTCTTATTTTGGGGTGCACATCTCCCTCTATTCCTGCAAGCCAGCAAGGACAAGGGGAGTCTTGGAATGCTTCAAATGTCCTCTTTTGCTGTCCTCTGAGAAGAGAATATGCTTTAGCTTCCCATTTGAATTGCTTCATGAGGTCTTGAAGGCACAAACTTATCTGTGCAACATTTATTTTTAGGTTTTTAAAAGATTCTAACTTACTGTATTGACATACAGTGATCACTATTTCTCCCTGCTGTCAATAGTTAAAACAACATTAATTGACATTGGATTTATATTCATGGTATGTTACTGGAGGAATTAATTAAAATGTCCAGGCTTACTGCCATAAAAACCAAATGTGGACTAAAGCAGGTGTCCTATACAGCCTTGTAGGACCCCTGTGATGCACTGGAATGGCTCCTCAGCACAAAGTGACCAGTACCTTACTCATTAATCACATGTGCCAATCTATTCAAAGTTAAGAGCAAAATATGTTCCTCACCCTTTCCTAGACACCTTCTTCATTTCTGTGTACAACATTCAGCTGAACAAGCTGTTAAGTGGGAAAAGGAGTAGGAGGTGACCAGCTTTCCCTTCATCCTTTCAACTAGTGAGCAAAACAGCACACAGTAACTATCAGGGGGAGCACATATTTTTTAGTAGCCTGCAGGCTAAACATCCCTCCTCCATCTACCTGTCTATCTTCCCTGTGCATGTTGCACTGTCACTCCCAAAGTGCTCAGAATATGCAGAAAGAGCTCCCAGGAAAGCCTGAGGAGCAGAACACAACCTGGCTCTTCCAGGATAGTGAGATGAATATCAGTGCTTCCTTTTTCTGCCCATAAATATGAGCAGACAAGTCATTTTATCACTACAATAGACAATGCAGTATTTCTCAAGACTGAAGGATCCTAAGCTATCAAATACCTAAACTACAAATTGCTGATATTTGGAAAAGTATAAGACTGTTTTTCTATTGGTTGCTAGATATCCCCTTCTGGCCACTGTTGGGCAGAGGCTACTCAGTAAGGTGGGTCTTTGGTCGGACTTGATGCTAGGAAGTTCCCTAAGATCTTAAATGATTTCCAGACTTCTGAAACACCTTAGTATTGGTGAGCCTTCTACGACAAGCCTTGCAGCATCATGAGGATATGGTCTAAGGTGCTCAGAGTCCAAAGCCTGGTGCTTAGGACACAGAGTATCTGTATTAATAACCTCAGTACACTTTGGATGCATCTATATGGGTGAATCAAACACGCCCAGGACTGTTTTCTGGCCAGCTGGCCTAGGACAGCTTGAATCCATATATACACAGGCTGCCTAATGGGAACAGTCTCTGGACTACCTAACTGTAGCATGTCCAGGAATTGGGAAAGCACTAGTAGGACTGGTCAAAACTGTGCCAAGGACCCTTCTAGCAATTTAACGGTTCAGACAATCAAGTTCCAGTGCCAAAGGATTTTCATTCAAGTTATTTAATTTACTTGGGTAGCATTATCCTTAGGGAATCCAAAAGTCTAAGCTCATTGATAGCCTTCTATATATCATCTACTGTTATTAGCAAGAGTAATAGCACTTTCTTGATTGATGTACGTATCTTCCTTAGACCAGCTTTGAAAGGGTCTGCTCTGAAGGAGCAATCAGGAGTGGCAAGTTTCCAGGTAGTCCCATCTACTCCCAGTCAGTCTAGGTCTGAAGCTCTATTGTCTCACAGTCCCTGCCAGTTGGACAAGCCTAAAAGAACCAAATGAAATTGTTCATAGAAAGAAATAAGTCAGCAGCCTTCACAGCTTTTCCTCCTTAATAGTTGGGTTCAGAGCATGGGTGTCCATATCTTTGCAGTGACCTGCTTGTGGCTGGCACTCTGGCAATCTTTCCTCCAGGGTGTCTGATCCTGCCCTGGAAGTGATGCTGGCTGCAGAGAGCAGAGGGATGTTGGGATAAACTAGGACAGCTATGGAAGCTGTATTTTTTGACACTAGAATTCCTTTTAGAATTTAAATTACTTTTAGAGAGATGAAAATGTCACAAAAAAAAAAAAAAAAGCATAATGGAACACCCTATGAAATGGGAGTTTTTACCATGGAGCTAGCAAGAACATGGCTCTGCACTGAGCTTCTATCTCTGCTCTTTAACAGCTGACTGTGTGCTGTTTAACCATTCTTTTAGGAGATGGCAAAGGCACTTAATCTGAAACAGCAGGACTTCTCTTTGAAACAAATACAAACATTTCCTGCAGAACACATCATGATGTAAACCCAGTGGCGAGAGTGGTTTTCTGGTGATGTATTCCCAGGGCTCTAAGTAGTATTTGCAGACAGCTCTTGAGTCCCAGACCATGGTGACTAGTGAGAAGCCTCCATGGCTGGGCCACTGTGCCGGGAGAACTCTGCTCCAGGAACTTGACTGTGGGTCCCATCTGAAGCCCATGCCATCAGGCTCAATCCTGCATTTCAGACTGGTACAGGTCTCACAGAAGTAAGTTGGGAATCTTTTCAATTGACTTGGGGGCACTAGTGTCAGGCAGGCTCTCATCCCCAGGAATGAATGAACAGAAGGTCTCCAAGTAATGGCGGGAGCACAGTAAATCACTGGATCCCCATTTTTTTTCTGTATAATTCAAACAGATTAGAGACAGTGTACCCTGTTCTTGGCAATCCCACATTTCCTTCTTTTTCCCAGCTTTGGCTAAGCAGAGCCAGGAGCAGGAGCTGGACTCGCACTCTGATGTAGGATAGTTGCATAATGTCCTGTTCTCTTCTGTTCTCCTCCCTTACCTCACTGGGGATCTCTTGTGATAAAAACAGTAAAAGGATCTTGATTTATTTTGCTGACTAGAACATTTCATTATATTGATTCAGCTCATGAAAGCCCCACAAGGAAATGGAAAATAGCCCATTATTTTTAATTTTCAATTGGAAAAGTTACAACACATTTCTATTTATGATGTGTTCTTTTTTTTTCTAATCTAAATCATCAAATTCAGCACTTATTTTTAGAACAGTCTATTTCCATCGTTAAGGAAAGACTAAGGTTTGAACTTGTGTTTCTCTGTATCACAAGCTGCTGAGGTTCAAAGAAATTATTCATATATATTTTGCAGAGAGTTGGTGAGGAGGTGAAACTGCCAAATATCCTGAACTTCTCTATTTTGGGAAAAATGGTGGGCTAGGATGATCTTATAAAATATATTCACGGCTTAAATTGAACAATTTAACACTCTGAAGCTTAAGTAAAAAATTAATAGAAGGCAAATCTTTGAAGTGGTGGCATGTGTGTAAGCCTCTTGTCCCCTGCAGCCAAAAAAAAAAAAAAAAAGTCATCAAGGCTTCAGACAAGCAGTATTAAGCATTTGAATTCTCCACAAAAATATTTGTCATGTAGAGCAATTACTTGTTTCTGATATTAGCAAGAAGTTGCTCAAATGTGTTTATTTTGCCTTTCTCTGTATAATATCCTTTGGAATATCTGCTTTACATGACTTCTGCCTCATGGTAGATTCATCTTTTGTGGTGTAATCATATACCCTCATGCACATTCACACATGTACACATATATTTATACACACACGCGCGCACACATACACATACACACACACACACACACACACACACAGAACAAATAAACGAGATGGCCAGAAATTCTTGGCATGCTCTCTGTTATTTCTGTGTTGCTCTTGCTTGAAGCACATTTAACATTTTACTTGACTTGAAAACTTAGTAAGGTAGATGGATTAAGGAAAAAAAAGCCAAAGGTTGAAAGGATGAATAGCTTAGAGAATAAAGCATTGGGCACTTACAGTACTGCTGGCACTGAATGCAAGGAATCAGTCCTGCAGACCTCAAAAGGGTGAGGAATGAAACTCAAACACACCCGGTTTGGTCAGCCCCGAAAACCTAACCGAACAAAGACATCCCAAACCTGCAGCTTGGGTTAAAGAGCTAAGACACTAATCCAGTACAAAGGGCTTTATTCAGACTGTTTACCCTTTTGTATGTATGTATATACAATCAAAACTAATTTTTTTTCAGACCCTGATGTGAACCAGTGCTCTATACAAATCTGTGGGGAGAAAGTCCAGCAAGTTATTTCACTGACAAAAGTGGCCTTTATGTTGCTTCAAAAGTGGCCTTTACTCTTTGCACAGCTCCTTTAGAATAAGGTCTGCGAGGAATTTTGTGGAAAACAGAGCTACTTTACAGTATTTTCTCCACATTGACTCTTTAAACATACTAAATCTGTGCTTTGTTAACTCAGCATTCAAATGTAGAGAAATCCAAAGAGCAGGTCAACTTTCTGTCCCTAACGACAGCTTTCCCTCTCAACTGGCCAATGGCCTGGTCACACAACCTAACCTCCTGCCCTGGAAGATTTATCATCAGCCTTGCATAGGTCCTTGTCACTTTGAACTAAATGGGGCTGCTCAACATGCCCTAAAATCTAGCCCCTGTGTGTATGCCTTTGCTCGACTGAACCCCGAAGAGCTATCAGTAC
This sequence comes from Acrocephalus scirpaceus scirpaceus, assembly GCA_910950805.1. Taxonomy (NCBI): domain Eukaryota; kingdom Metazoa; phylum Chordata; class Aves; order Passeriformes; family Sylviidae; genus Acrocephalus; species Acrocephalus scirpaceus. The sequence goes on from OU383775.1 coordinate 74,353,611, forward strand.
TGAAAATTAATTGCAGGTGTTCTGATCTTGATAGTGTATCCCAAATTTAGTGTAGTGCGTATCTTGCTGTCTTGATTAAACTGCAGGCTCATCAGGGAATGAGCACCTTTTATTCTCTGTAGTTTTCAGAGCACCAGGAGTCTAACTTCAGATGGGGCCTTTAGGTGCTACGATGATATGGATAAATAAAAGATGGTGCCACCAAAGGAAATGAAAGATGAGAGAGGTAATAAATAAAGCTAATTTAATCCAGCTGAAAATAACTGATTAAACCAGCAATCAGATCAGAAATAATGTAAAAAATGGAAATCTTTCCATAAACATTTTCTACCTTTCTCAGAGGAGCTGTGCAAAGATGATGTATCACTCATCCCTACACAAACCTTGCTTTGATTTATTACTACTTAAATAAAAAAAAGACAACCTCTGTGATTTTTGTAGCAAAGTGTTTTTGCAACACTTCTCAAGAGAAATCCATGCCTACACTAACAGACCTTACATATATCTCCTTAACTGGTAAAAATACAAGTTTCCAAGACTTTCTAGAAGCTAGATAAGGAAAAAATAACATGGATCCAAACCTTCTGCTTCTTGTCTGTGGAAATGAAGTATATTGCTGTGAATATAGAGCGGAAAGACTATTCAGATGCAAGAAGGCAATACTCAATTTCTCCTCCCAAAGACAGTTTCTTTGTCAGAATTAGAGGAATTCTAAAGGGCTTTTCACTTGCACAAAAAGCCGCCTGCCAGCAATGATCATGGTTAAACAAAAAGCATGTCCAATAGAGCAAGCCACTCATGTGACTATCATTTGCAACCCAGGTACTGGGAGCAAATGCTGGCTGCATACTTTGATCTAAATATACCCCAATTAAGGTTTGACTGATTATCTGTGCTCACAGAGTGGAGGTAGGCAAATTTAACAAATGGCAATGAGGAAACTTGGGTTTATGCAGTAATTTAACAAAGGCAACATAATGGCAATAACATAGGAGCAGCAGACCACCTGCTCCTCGGCTGGGTTCACTTTCTTATGGACCTGTCACACTGTAGAGCTCCTCACACAAATAAAACACGAAATAAGTAATTCTCCTGGAGAGCAATTGTTAAACCAGCAGTCCTGAAATATACCGTGATGGAAACTGATATTAAGTGATATTTTTTAAACCTGTTTGAGGGAATCAAAGGTCTCATTGATTAGAGCAGAGGTTTTAACAAAGAGAAGTGTGAAAACAACCAACTTTTCTCACCTTGAGAATTATATATAAATATTGCCAAAAAACTGTAAGTGCAGGAGAATATCTTCATGGAAACAGCCTACAGTAAATAATGGAAAACATTAGCTTTTCTTTAGGCTCTTTTATATCACAATTTAACATAATTGTCAGAGATTCATATCTCTGTTATTTGGGTAAGTTATAGTTCTAATTTTTTTCTCTATCATCTTTATCTAGTGTTGGCTATTTTTGCTTTATTAACACACTTGTTTAATCAGTACTGAGCAACACAGAGTGAAATTTAGAAATAAGAAGTACAATAACACATCTTTAAAAAAATCAGGTTGTGCCATGAGATTGATACCAATGGATCTAGAAGACAAAACTGCAACATGAATTACATTTCTTGGTTTCATGAATGAGAGGAAAGAGGCTAAAACATAATGGAATTGTGGTATAACTAGACAAAAGGCTCTGAAAACACTATTAGCAGGAGATTATTTTACATTTGTGAAGGAAAAAATGGGGAAAAAATCAGTCAGTAACAGTTGCTTCAAAGATTCAAACACCGTTGAGATGGGATATTTTCCCAGAACATTTGGCCTGGATCCTAAGGGACTAATTTTACTTCCAGGTGACCTATGGACATGAGTCAGCACCTTGGGTAAGCATTTGAAAACAGATGCCCATGCACCATTTATTCCTTGCCTCTTGCCACTGATATAAATGACAATTAATATGCACATCTGAACATGCATACTCACTGTGGGACTGCAGACACTAGAGACCTTTGCTTCATTGTCATAATGTGCTTTTTCCCATGAGTAAATTTACTGCTAATTCTTTCAGCTCTCACAGCCGAGCATTGTTAAAAACAGAAAAGAAAAAAAATAAAAAAGAAAATATATTACTCAGACACAGTTGGTGAGAAATCTTAAAGTTTTGATTAAAAAGATGTTGACACAGATGTTGGGAGAGCTTGCAGACTGGATTTCCTGGAGAGAGTAAGCAGAGCAAGGATTTAACTCACGTCACTTCAGAAGTCTGAAACATAGATATCCTAACCACTCTGGTTTTTTGTCAGTGAGGGTAGAGAGAGAGAGAAAAAATCTTTTCAATGAACCATTCACCTTAAGTTTTTTAGCTACACTGCTCAAATTGCCTCTAGAGGGGCCTATTTTCCACCATTACAGTGAAAGTCTAAATTGAGGAGCTTCAGCTGAGATGACTAACTCCTAGGCATCGGCTTTAGGTTAGATCTCTTCCAAATATCCATGGAGCTTTCTTGCATGTCTGGCAGGCTCTAGTTGGTGCATGCTGGGGTACTGAAGGTCTCCAGGGAAGTCTGGACATGAAGGTAATGCAGATGGGTCCCAAACTTACAGACTAATTGTGAGAAAAAAAAAAAGGGATCTGTTTGGAATGGACCTCTAGAAGTGAGAAGCTTTAGATCTGGATCTAGACCTGGACTTTGGGATACAACAGCCACTGGAAAAGAGCAAAGCCATTTGGATCAGGGTTGGCACTGCTCTGCCTGTGCTCACAAAAAGTCTCAGGTCAATGCCTGGCACTTAGTGCCACATGCAGCAAAATGCCTACATACTCTGGGACCAGCTCAGGGTCACGTGTCAGCATAAACTCACCATTTCTTCTATTTATCAGCTACTGTCACAACTGGAACATTACTTTAATGCAGCAGAGATTTGGGGTGTGTGTCTGTTAATCTTACTTTACTGCAAAAATGTTCATGATAGTCCTTTTGCTATCAAGATGTAATTCTGCTGATTAAATTACAAATGACACACTACATCAATTCTTATTAGAGATGCTCAGGTCTCTGAGTATGTACACTCATGTGGCTGATATCCTTCTTGCCCATTTCTTATACCATTCAACCCAGTAATTATCAGCAAAGATTTCAGAGCAGACTTGAGGTAGTCACACATCTCACTGTCAATCAAGGATTCATTTTTTTTGGCAATGTTTATGTGATATCGGGGGTCAGAGGTTTTTAACCCTACTTCCCCTGGTGAACTATTACAATCCTCTGCTGGATTCTGCTGGGAAAGGAACATATGCTATTATGCTGCTATCAATTCTTCATCTTGTAGCATTACTTCACAATTCACAGACATGATATCATTAGGGCTGAAATTCTACCGTATGTTGAACCCTTTGTATATTTCACTAAGACCTGAAAGATCTTGGGACTAGTTTTCACATATGATGAGACCTGTCAAAAATGAATTCACCAGTTTTTGTGTACTATCAATATTTTATTACTTAATGGTAGTTTAAGGTTGTACTAGATAGAGTTTGATCATAACTAGTCTGAAAAATGAGATTTTCTCTTGCAAACAGTTGCCTTTTATCCTTTTCACCCAAAACACAAATACATTTGGCTGAAAACTGAAAATGTTTCATTTTTTAATGTGATTGTAATTTTTTTTTTTATTATGGTAGCAAAGAAATTTCTGTGGGGGGAAAAAAGAAGTTATGAAATAATCAGGTTGTTCAGTGAAAAAATCCACTTTGGTAGAAAAATTCTTGGCCAGGCTGTTTCTTTACAACCATTGGAGCCCTACACATGCACTCTATGAAAAGTTTATAGGTCCTGGATAACCTCTATACATGGATAAACTGAAAAATGTAACATGGTAGTTACTGAGAGTGGCACCTCAGCTATTCTGGTTTTATGGCTGATTGAAAAAAATAATATATATATATATGAAATCATCATCATCACTTTTTCTTTTTCTACCAAGTTACAATATGAGAACACAAAGTTCCCCTCAGTATAATTCTCCTGTAGAAACTTGGCAAAAATTTTCAAGCAGTGCTGTGACAGCAGAGCTGGGAAAATAGATACAATTGTTGACAAAAGTAATATGATTCTTAATAGAATAATAAATAGAAGCTACCAAAGGATTTTGACCAATAAAAGAGTGGTGGTTCCTTTGTATAAAATTGACTTATGTACATATGAGACAGAGTGGGTTTTTAGTATGATGCTGCAGAGGCACAAGGGCACTGACATAGTCCTAGAGTCACCTTTTAATAAGTGAAGTGTTAGGGGGCTGGGCAACTCATGGGGGTGATACGGAGCCACTTGCTTCCAGGTCACTGCTTTGAATGTGGCCTCAGCTGATGCCAGCTGAGAGCCGTAACTCTTTGATGCCTGCTTGGTGGCCTTAAAATCTTCTCCTTTTTTGAAGAGTACGAGTGGGTGCTTGCTGCACTGGCAAGCCCTGTCACGGTGGCAAGAGCAGTATGGGGATTGTGAAGCTGGGCCTGGTGGTCTGTGCACAGTGGGAGGGTATGGGTGGAGCACACTGCTCTTGTGCCCGTAACCCCGTGCACCGACTGCCGTGCTGGTGCAGCTGTGTTGGCAAAGAAGCTCCCTGCAGAACACTAGTCTTGAGGACAGAGTGCTTTATTCTGCATGGCTATTCCTCAATATCATTCCTGAAAAGTTTTCAGTAAGTGAGCTAATCCTAAAAAAATGTTGGTTTAGAGTAGGTAATTCTCATGCCATTTTATGTGTATTCCTCCACCTCCCATACTATGCACCACCTGGGAGCCCAAGAGCAAACTCATAAAACAGCATAACATTTTCTAGCTATTTATTTATTTGCTACACTTACTTTGTAATGGAGTGTGTGCAACATCATATTTAAAACATGACCTTAGAAACTTAAAAACACATCCATTTCTCTGAAAGAATATACAGCTGCCAGAGAAAAGGGGACATTCAGTAAACTGCATGTCACTATCAGCTATTGATAGCCAGTGATTTGTTCTGAATCCAAAGGCTAAACCAACCCTCATGCTGCTGTATGTCAGATGCAATTGGTCCAAAGTCAAAGTTTTACAGCTCAGACAGGGCGCACTTTATCCTTCAGGCTGCTACTTAAGATAGCCATGACCCTGAGGAGAACCAGTCAACAAAACAGACAGACAAGAGGATGTGATTTGTATGCATCCCTGAGCCTGCTCAAATCACCTCTGACCTTCAGGTCAGGCTGCAAATGACAGCAGAGTGCATGCACCTGATCAGACAGCACATTCTCATTAGAAAGCCTGGGAAAAGGGGGCAGCTACACTGTGTTTACTCATAGACCAAATGCAATCTACCCAGGAAATGAGAAGAAAAAAGATCAATTTAGCTCAGCAGAAGGATGTGAGCAACATGTAAGTATGTTATGAAATTCCATATCAAACTGCTTATTCTTATAAACCCAGATGGGAGCTCTCTGCCTGGGTGAGTCACCAAGAAGACAGGTTAGCAACAAAAAATGGATATTTATTTGCTGCAGAATACCATGCCAGGAGTCTTTACTGCGGTGCGTAACTTCTAATAGACTGAGATCCGCAGTCAAAGGCATTTATAGGCTTGATTTGCTGCTGGTACTAGTTGACCATCAGTGCAGTTTGATGATTTGACTATTTGTATAGGCATTGCTGCTAATTTAAATCAGTATCTGTGAATTTACCCAGTAGAGAGGGCTGGATTTATCCAGCAGAAGGGCAGTGTTCACATGGAAATCCAGGCTCTCCTAAATGTGGTTGTTTGGATATGGCAGTCTGTCGAGTTACCAGAGAGATCAAATCCATGTTTTTTTCTGCCAGGCTTCTGGAGGTAATCTGTGCTGAGGTTTTGGCTTGGGACAATTTCCAGCACATTTGGAGCAAGTCTGTGATTTGAAGGGTGAGTATGTTTGGTGACTATGCTACTTTGTGCAGAGACTGAGGACCACTCTTCATTGGTCCTCCAAGTTGGCAGTACATTTTTTATAAATTTCATTTGGCATTAGACTGAAGGCTGCAGTGCTGCCACGATCCATCTATGCTAAACAGGCCTGCCGATGGCAGCAAGGGACCTGTGGCACGGCTACACAGCATCACTCGTGCAGACACTAAGGATATGTGACTCATGCCTCCACTTGTCAGGGGTTGCAAGGACTGCTCTGGCCTCCCGTCAGGTCACGCCTGGGGCTATATGGAGAAAGTGCTGCCCACCTATTGCCTCGGCCTGAATGGATATCAGCTTAGCGTGCAGCTCATCTGACTCAGCCATTTCTGCTTCCAGCCCTTGCCGTGCCACCTCCCTGCTCCGTGTCCCACTCCTCTGCCCAGACACAAGACATGGCACTGATTGTGAAGAATAATTCCGGTGTACTCTGATCGCAAACCAACCACAGCATGGATGCTAAATACCCTCTGCGCATTCCTAGATAACAGCAAATTCAGAGAGTCCTTCTGGAGCCAATCTATCCCTAGGACAGAAGCAGCATACTACTGATAGGCTTCCTGAGTGTCCGACATATGGAGAGGTCAGCACCGTGACTTATAACTACTCTCTGCTGAGAATAAAACTGAATGGTTTTATCCAGTAATGAATGATGCTCCTTGCTAGACATGAGATTTTGCCGTAAACATTAGATGGGAAACAAGGCTGAAACAGAATTTAAGCCTGGTCCTTTGCTTGGGTTGAGTTGGGACTCAGTGTGTGAAGGTTAGTTATTTTGTGTTTTCCACACAGATCCACACATCTGTGACAGATTTTAACTGTGACATTCAGATTCATGTTTTCCTCTGGTGATATCCATGTCAGCAGAAAGTAAAGGAATCCTACACACTGGGGTTATTTTAGTATCATTCCTGTGAATTAATTAAATGCCATTTTTAAAGCTCTCAGAATAGATAGTACCTGGTGACAGACATATTCTGGAGAGGAGCCATCCTTACTTTTACACAGGTGTCAAACTACCCATGCTATGACATTAATGTTGTTTTCAGGCTTACTAGAAAATCACTGAGGCCTGTGAATATATTGCCTCTTGATTGCAAGGCATTTCAGCATCCTGAGCTGGAGAAGACAGAGAATGCCTCTGACACAGCCACCCTGTGCAGACAAAGAAAGAAAAAAGTGTCCCTGTGTGTACCATGAACACTCACAGCAGTCTGGATTTCTAGTAAAATCCTTTCCAGTGTGCTGGCCCCAGTTCTAGGGAGAAGAATAAAAATAGACTTTGTTGCTGGAATAAAATAAGAACAGAGGAACAAGAGAACAGCTGTACTGAACGAGACCAAAGGTCCTTCTGCTCCGGTCCCTGAGAGTGTCTAGTAATAACTGCTTAGGGAAAGACTATGAGGAGAACAGCACGGAGTGACCCTTCCCATGGCAGTCTGCTTTCAGCTATCTATAATTTCGGAATTTCCTGACACAGATGTGGTTATCCACTGGACTTTTATTTTCTGGCTTTGTGTAGTTGCTTTTTGAGCCCATTTGCCTTCCACATTCTCTTGTAGGGAGGAGTTACACGGTACAAGGAGCCCAAGCATGCCGTGTGTGAAGGGGTGCTTTTGTTTGTCTTAAAATTACATCTAGTAATTTTATTTGGTGTTTCTCAATTACCAGACTTAAAGAAATTACAAGATTCTGATTGGACTAGGATGAAAACTCACAAAGCCAGAAAATCTTCCTGTCATTTATCTTTGCCGTGGTTTCTCCTGCTTTACAAGCCATGCAGTTGTTGGTGAGCTGCATCGTGCTAATAGCAGCATATGGAAAGTACAAGAAATGACAGCAGAGTCTGGAAGGAAATGAATTTTTGTATTGTACGTGCACCTGTAGGTATGTGCCCAAGAGACAGGACAAAAGATTTTGAACACTTACAGAAATGTGTCTCACAAACTGCACAGCCACTTTCAAAGGCAATGAAAAGCCAAGCGTTCTACAGAGACCTTTTTCCCAAAAGAAGAAGAATGTGGCCAAATACTTTTGTTTCATCTGTGGTAATAATTTCATTGCAGTTTGTTTCTCTGCTTTGTCACCCATAAAATTTAACTAATTACATCCCAACTATGAGCCTTGCACAATAGTATCATGTATAATGGAGGGGATATAGATTATGGAGAGTTAGGCAAAGAAGAGAGAGAGATTGCTGTTTTCTTCAAGTTTCAGCAATGATTACAAGTAGAGTGGTTTATATTTTTGTGAACCACTGGGCTTTCCAAGTTTTCCAGAAAAACTGATCAATTAATATGTAAATAAAATAGATTGTATCCTATAAGAAAAGAGCAATTGATAAAGAGGATCTAGTGCTATGGGTCTTTACGACCAAGAGAGGGAAGAATTTCTTTGTGTCACTACAAAATGTTACTCTGCCCCTGAAAGGAAGGAGACAGAAGGCTAGCTCTATGCAAAAGCCTGACTGCATGTGACTGACCCAGCAGGAGAAGGGCTGGCTCTCTTTCTCGGGCTCCTTCTGTTGCAAGACACAGATCCTAAGGACGTGCCGGATGCCTCTGCCTGATTTCTTGGAGGTATTCAGGCCCAGTGATACATTTCAGAACAAGAAGGGGAATGAGCAGATCAAAAATGTAAAGCACAAGCTGTTCCTCTTGAACTTTGTTGCTCTGCTGAAAGCAGAGCATAGCGAGTACATGTGCATTTCACTTCTTTTACGTTACACACCAATAGTGACTCCTGCTCTTGTTACTATAAAAGATTTCATCCTTTTTGTTTTTCCTTTTAAACAGTAGAGTTCTTATTTAAAATTATCTTGTCCCTTCTGAAATGTGCTTTTGCAGGGTGAGTGAGCCTAGAACAGCTTGAGAAAAAATACAGTCCTTCCAAGTTGGACTGCATCTCATCAAAGTGTTTTTCCCCTTAGGATTTTATGGAATGTTACCTCACTTTATGACAGTTCACATCACAGTGTAAATGCTGAACATTTCTGTAAGTGAGGCAATGCACTGTGAAATGTCAGGCAAACGATAAAATCAATAATCTGCAAGTTACCAAAGAGAAACGAAATTCATGGATGTCAGTAGTTTTTGGGTCAAAGGCAGATACTCCAGTACAGAGCAGTTTGGAATGGCCAAACACTTTTGGGCTTGTTTTCGTTTAAGTTTCACTCTCAAAAAGCACTGAAAAATTACTCTATTCTGAGCAACTAGGAGCATCTTTACATATGCTTCTTCCATCTTTTCTTCTTTTAGCTGAGAAGGTGAGATTGAAAAATTACTTGTTTTCCTTTGTATCATCTTTTTATGCCCTGGATGTGTGTTCTGTAACAAAGTTGTATTCTTAACAAGCATTGAAAGACACTTTTGAACAATTCCTACCTGAGATCAATGGTACATTTTTTTTTTCCACTCAGATCTGACTGTAAAATCAAAAAACGAGGATTGTTGGAACAAAAAACACGTTAAAAAGGAGACTTTAGCCAAAAAAGAAAAACATTCATATAACTGTTCTGTGCAAGTCTGAAAATGGAAAATGTTAGAGTAAGAATATTTTTTCTTTTCTTTTATAAATTAAATATTTGAAATCAAAATTGATTTTTAACGTATCAGCACTGAAAGATTTTTAGCCTAGCTGCTCAGTTCTGGCTTTCAGTTTTTAATTGAAAAAACAACACTTTTTATGAAAATCTCCACACAATTTCCCCATAACAATTATAGCTACTATTCAGACAGCTCTATTTAATTGCTTAGATGGCCATGTTCAGGAAAGAAATCCTATTGGATCTTCCCATATTCACGTTAAATTTTAAAATATATGAGGGGAAATGCATTTAACACTGGGATTAAAGCACGTTCTGGGTCACAGAACAAGTAAAATAAAAGCAAGTGTTGGTATGTTTTCTGAGCTGTGCTTATTTATGTGCAGGCTTCTGAAAATAGAATATCATTGGAAAACTTGTAGGATAGGTAGAGCAGTTGCTGAAATATCTGCAGATACACTGACAGATGTACGGCTGGAAACACAGTGCTTCCAAAAAAAAAGAAAAAAAAAAAGAAAAAGTGCAAAGGATGGATATAGATGATTTCATCAACCCAAACCAAAAAATTCCCTGGCAAAGCCAGACAGGTGAAAACATCCCGATACAGTGATGTACAGTGAAGGCTAAAAGGTCAATCACCGTGGCTAAAAGTTATCCAGATAATTATTGCTAACGCCTTGATTAGGGAAAATAAGCACCGCCACGGAAGCTGTTCAGCTTTGCATCCCCCGCAGCCTTGGGAGAGCTCCTCTGGCCAGGCATTATTTTATTGACAGAAAAGGCTTTGGGCTTTCTAAGCGCCGCACCTGCGGTCCTGCCGCTCCTGGGGGAATCATTCAGGGAGAAGAGAGGCAGCGGGCGAGCGCGGCCCTCCCGACATCAAAAGTCCGCTCTCTCCCTCACCCCTTTCAGCGGCGCCTCCCTCCCTCCCCTCTCTCCGGGCGGCTGCCCGCGGCCTGGGGAACCTCTCACTTTTTGTCCTCTCCCGACCCTTCTGGACCACATTCTATGTTTTTATTCAGGCCATCTGCTCGCCGGGGAAGGGAGAGCGGCTGCTGCGGCTGCCGGCCCCACGGCCCCTCCTGGCACTTCTCTGCCCGGCGACGGCGCCTCTGCCGCCGGCCGCGGCCCGGCCCGCGCAGGCTGGCGCTGGCCGGGCGGGATTTTATTTCCGCTTAAATATAGACGGCGAGGGCTAGGTTTGTGTTGGTGGCCTCCCCCTGCTCCCCCGGAGTGGTACGGCCGCCTTGTTCCTGACAGAAGTCTTTCTAAAGACCTGCTCAAGCCTCACTAAGCAGCTGTGAGTTAGGTCATTTTCCCAGGAGTTTTACATGTGGAAAACCGGGCATTAGGAAGGCCTCAGAAAAGGACACCATCTGGCCCCAGTGAAAAAAAGGATCATGACACTTTCTGTGGTACCAACAGGCCCTGATGAACCATAAAGGAATTCAGGCCTCGACTGTGATCCGATGGTGACTGGCCCAACAATCCCCCCCCGTGACAGCCTCCCCCATTCAGCCCCGCAGTTATCTCATAGCACAATGGACTTTTGTGCCACGCTGTTTACCGGGGGCGTCGTCAAATCCAGTCGGATTTCTGGGCTCGGCTTCAGCGCCCCTGCTCTTTGCTGCAACATGTAACTCGAATTGGGAGAGATAAGGACACAAAGAAGGCGGCTTTTTTTTTTTTCCTTCTTTTTTTTCCCTCTGCCTCCCCCCCCAGCATTCAAACCCCCCTTGCATTTCTTTCACTGTACGATGGAATAAAGGCTAAGGCTCTGTAGTGGATGCAAGAAAGATCTTTGCTGGGAATCAAGAAATCTCCTCCCATCGCCCCCCAAGTTAAGTCAGACTTCATGGATTAAGGGGAATTTGCACCACTGTTTTCTAAAAGTGAAATTTAATTAATGCAGGTCAGGATTTACAGCTTACATGGACTTTTTGTGAGAAATGAATGGATTTGTTTATTTTTTTCTAGCCAGCATGCCACTATTTCCTCATTTTGATTTTGGAATAATTTCTGTTTAGGTAAAAAAGAATTTTACTTTTAGAAATATTGGATTTACCACGCTGTTAATTTGGTGGTGTGGTTTCAATCTATGGGTGTTTATACTTTAACACAGGAAGTGTCTTAATTAGTTTGTACACTGGTTGCAAGCTCTGTAGAGCCACAAGCAGAAGTAAGCCCCCCCTTGCCTCCCCCCACAAAGGATGCTACCTTCTCCCTGCCATTCTCACCCCTCTGCCCCACTCCCACTGCAAGAGAGAGCCTGGGAAAATAAATAGACGTTGTAGCCTGCCCTCAAGGTCACTTCATTGACCTTGAAAGGGTAGGGGGTACCAAAATCCAGACTCAAGGAGCCTACAGGGAAAGAGACCTGCTGCCTCCATCCCTCCCCCTCCGCCCCAATCCCCAGTTTAACCCAGTCTTGGTGGTGCTTCCGCTCTCCAGGCTCCCATGGCACCACTGGTGGTAAGGACATCTTTACTGCTGGCACCCCAAACTGGACCATGGATCCTGAGGTCAAACCCAGCAAATTTGACATAATCAGAAAACTATCAGGGAGCTGACACAGCTTGGGCAGCAAGGACTTAAGGACAAATGTGATATGTGGGTCCCTGTTAGGGCTAAAATGGGCTAAATTTGACAGGAGGTTCTGGGCATGCTGCAACTCCCCAGGAAAGATCTAGTGCTAATGTCTCAGGGGTATGGTGTGGTTATGATTGACTTTCATTTGAAATGCTGACAGACAGATACCAGATGTGAGTGTGGCTGTTTGTCCTTCCAATTTTCTGCTTGTGTGCCCACCAAGAGGGCATTTCTTGTGCCTAGCTTGCTGCCCTCACCCTTCTGTGCTGCAGTCCCTTTAGAGCCTGGATCCCCTGGGTGTGAAGGGGAGCAGGCAAGCAAGCCAGAGCACGCTTACCTCATATTGACTGTATGTGACAACTAACAGAGGTGTCCTCAGAGACAGAAATGTCATTTATCCATCTTTTCGGAAGAAGAGGAACTGAGGTATTCAGGGCTCTCAACAAGTTAGTTCCAGAGAAGGGTAATAAACCACATCTCCTGAAATATCAGCCTGATGCATTAAGGTATTTATGCAAGTTTCTGTTAAAACAGATCTCCAAACTCTTGAGTGCCTAATGGAGCTTTGTGCATCCAAACAGAGGTAGGGAGTGTTGGGGAAACATTTCATTCAGGTTTCATACATTGCCTTAATTGGTGACTTCAGGCAGCAGTGCATTATACCTGTGGCTTCATTACACTGCTTATTACATGAACCTCCCCAGCACAAAAAGCAGACCTCTGCAATCATCCCTGTATTATCCAGCATGTACCTAAGAGCACAGGTGATGGCAATCCACAGTTTTTAATGGGATCACTCTTTCTCTCATTTCACCATTCTTTTACTACCACAGATAATATTTTGCTCTCCATTTAAAGAAGAAAAAACAGAAAGAAGAAAACCACTGGAGTAACCACATCCAAGTAAAATATTGCAAGACTTCCACAAAGAGAAGGCTCTACTCACTGCTGAACCAGCGTGTTGTTTGACAAGAAGGCATATTTAAGATCGAATACCAAGGTGATTTTAAGAAAAGGCTAGTTCTTAGAGGAATTTCTTTAATATTTTATTTTTGAGACTATGCAATTTCCTATGGGTCATAATCTCTACCTGTAGCTATTAGTGGCTCCCAGTAAGCAGGGGATTTACAGTTTATGCATTCTGACTGTTGTGTGTGCTACGTTGAGAGATGTCAGAAAGGAAGAGCTTGACTGTGAGATGAGGAACTGTGTGTTTGCAAAGGTCTAAAGATGAGGTCTGCAGCAGCTCATATCCACTTACCGAAGTGTTTTTGCAATTATGCACACAGTTATTGATCCTATTATGAGTTACAGTCTTTCAGAGATTGCCTTGAGCCACTCAAATGAGAAAACCACCAATGGCACTCTGAGCCAAACAGGAGGGAGAGAAGCCCCTGGCACGGGTTTGCAATGACAGTCAGCTGAGCCCAGCACATGGTAAAGCCCCAGTGAGCCCTAGTCTCACAAAGGGCTTTGGGGGCTAGGAAGACCCCTAGCTAAAACAAGAAAGAGCATGAGGAGGAATCTGGGATACCTTGGTTTGGGCTTCGCTCTGCCACCACAAAAGGTATTTATCTAGTCTATTGGCAACTCTTTCAACAGATGGAAATCCAGGACGAAGACTTTATCATGCAAATAGTTAAATGTTCTGTAATCTGGGGTACATGCTTACTTTTTATTCAGAAAGCCCTGCTCACTGTAATGAAAAATGTCAGGCTCTTTTAATAAAAGAACAATTTGAAAACTTGATATATCACAAAACCATTAATTTTAGCTATTATCTGTTTGACACTTTTCATAGCAACGATTTCACTCTGTAACATGCTTCCTGAGGATTAAAATGATTTTAAAGGATTAAAATGTTAATTAAAAATATAATAGAAATATCAGTCGCTGAGAAGACCAACATAAGTATTTGTCTCTTTAACTGTATAATCATGCTGCTGCCGTTTCGTCCTGACTCTTTACAGTTTGGAGTTTGAATTCGTGAGGAGGTAAATGACAGATGCAGGAGCAATTCTGTTCTTTAACTATTTGACAATGCATCTGTTTACACTTCACAAAGGCAGCGTTATGTCCTTGAAATTTCTAAAGGTCATTGTTAATGGGATCATTTTTTTCTTCTTTTTTTTTTTTTTTTTTTTTTTTTTTTAATGCCAACTGTGTCTTTCTTAGCTTGTAAGAGCACTATTCCCGGAGAGAGGCTGGAGGGGGTTGGAGCAGGCAGGTCCAGCAAATTCCATGTGACCAGTTCAGCTGCAATAATCTCTTTTCTCCTTCTGGTCCAAGCTACACATGAGAGCACTCTAGTGTCTTTCATCATTATTTGTCACCCTTTTGTGTTGAGCAACTTATATCCACAGCCATTCCAGCAATTAAAATAAAAAAGGACCAAACATTATTCACAGTGAATAGCTCTGAGACCAGTGACATCAAGTACCAACCAACCCATTGAAGAATGGGTACCTGATATCCCTGGAGTATTTTATGGAGGGAAGAGAAAATGCAGCCCAAACTCAAATCCAGGAAACACACTGTATATGGAGAGTTCAGAGCCTGATTAAAAGATAGTCTCTCTACAACAATTTGTCTTACATGTTCCTAGTAATGGGAGGAGAGGGGAGCGGAGCAGAGGGGTGAGAGGACAAGCTCTCAGTTACTGTACAGCTAACTTTTAACACCTTCAAAGATTATTTATATGTTCAGGCACCTTAATGGACCACAGGGCTGCATCATCTGCACCCACCTTCTCAAATGCTGTAATTTGGGAAACCTTTGTTATCAGTGCTCTGACAAAGTTAAGATTTTCTCTGGTGCTTTTCAAATGAAAGAGTGACAGAGCCCCCCTCACTTTTTCCTCTCTGTGCAATTGCCTTTCCTGTACATCTACTGTGAGCAGGAGCAGGGGGATTTGTATGCCTAGGGAGATACTGCTCCTTCCCCACCTGACCAGGTAAACAACTATTCATCTTCTAGAAGCTGATTGTTTTCTATCCCATATATTAATTTTCCTTTCAGAACAGCAGCCCTGAACAAATCCTTGGCTTCAATTTCTCCAAAAATATTAAGAAAAAACATATTCCTGTATTTTTAAAGGGTCTTCGAAGTAAGGTGACTTCAAAATAATAAAAAATACCCCAGCCACCCCAACAAAAATGCATTTATGTTGTATCTCTTAGAGCCTGGATTAATATGCCTAGGTATGCACAGTGGCACGAAGAGAAATGATTCTTTTGGCAACAAGAGGAGGCAAGAGATTTATCTATTTATGGAAGTGGACTGATTGTCTAACCTTGGAGCTGTGTGGGGCTTTCTGGAGATATTAATTAACAATTTCTGCAGTGAACACATAAATACTTCATGGTGTTCAAAAGGCTACCACATCCTTTATAATTACTCAATTAGTTAATTAATAGCACTGTTAAAGAAATGTCCTTTATGTCTAATCATCATTTGGGAAGAATGACTTTTCAGGTTCTGATTGTCAGGCCTCTTCTGCATTAGAGAGCTATCTGCTATCAGAAAACTTCCTTCTTTTCAACAGGTAGAGCTTTATATGGCATAAATTTGCTCTTACCCCTTTCTTGAAGAAAATGAACACACTGAATTATCTAATTTCTTACCACAGAGTGAAATATTCCATAATTCTTAATGAATAGTAATAGTTTTCTGGATTATTTTCACATTTTTCCTACATATGTTTTGAAGTGGCTGAAAGATGGGACAATATTCCAGTAATGTTCTCAGTGGTGCTGTTTAGACACAATTCACTTCTCTGTTTGATATTCCTCTGCTTTTAAATTTACTATGCCTCACAGCCAAAGCACTGGACTGGGAGATTTGCAATGGTACATAATATGGGCATTAAGTGGGTTTTTAGGGTCAGTACAGTCAGGGTTTTTAGGGCCAACAGATTTGCATCTTGTGAGTCTGAAACTGAGTCTGAAAATAACTTTTGTTTGTTTGTTTGTTTTGAGATGATTTACATCATGTTTGGAATATCAATAACTTTTGATGTACAAAGGAGATCAGTTTATCAAGCAATCTAGATTTCTCTGTTCACCTGACCTGCCTCTATCATTAATTTAGGACGACACCAACTTGGAATCACTACTTAACATTACTGCAAATGATTCATTTTTTTTTTCCCCAGAGCACTTTTAAGGTATCAAGTGACAATAAACAGAAAATAGATTCTGACAACACTGTTCTAGAAGCTTTCTTACTGAGGTTGTCCTCTTCATTATTTTGTATTAGTTCCTCTCCTGGGCTGGATATGAGTCTCTAGAAACTGGGGAGCTGGCAAGCGTACTGTGACTCTTTTCAAAATATTCCCAACATTTGGCTACTTTAGTGGCCCATCCAGTACATGTTGCAGAGATTTGTCACAGTGCTGCTTTTTAGGCACTGACATTCGATGATGGCAGAGATTCTGCCCCTGGCTCTGAGCTGGGGGAACTCAGGGCTTTCAGCCTCTGGGGGGAGATTTCTCTCCCCCATGCACAATCTCTCATTGAGGGAGGAGAGGAAAATGCAAACTTGAGACTGGGAGAGTTCCCAACTATACTTTCACAGGACAATCTCTGTGCCTCTGGAAGGATGGGATTCAGAGTATACCTCCTGGGGCTCTGTCTGTACAACTTGTTCCTGATGAGATTTGGGTGGGAAAATTGTGCTCCTTGTATTGCCTCAGAGAGCTTCTGCCCTTACGTTTGAGCTCACACATGCAGAAAGAAGCTTAATTTATAAGTGTTTTTTAAAGGGCAAAAGAGGAGAAAAAATACTGACATTGGCATGGATATCCTTCTGTTTACAAATGACATGAATAAAATAGTGATGTATTAAATGCAGTGCTCTGTTTGGACCAGACACTTTCTGTTTGTGAAAAATGACCATGCTTCTCTCCCTAGGAAAACCAATCTTTTTCTTTAATGCGATTTATGAAAGAAATCACCATTTGTACATTACTTTTAAAACTTGAGGCACTAAAGAAGAATGCTTTTAGAAGTTTCCTCAACTTTGGTGAAGGCTAAGCTGTTTGTAGAGATGTCAGCCACAAGATTGGTGGCTAAAGATAGCAGGTTGCATTCAGAATGGCTCTGTGTCTGTTTTCAATTTTAAAGGAACTGGCTTAAGCGTTGCAAACAGTTGAAGCCATGCATTCTGCATTACAATAAAAGTGGTGTCATTATATACATTACCCTCAAAACCAGCTTCCTTTTTAATATATGCAGGACATCATAAACAAAATCTGCTGAGTATAAACCACAGGAAGGAAATACTCCAAACAATCCAGACAACACTGGATGTACCAAACTTTGAAGCCAGTGCTGTGCTCATGGCATTTTCCCAGTGATACTGCCATAACTTGTACATAATAAAACCATATGTTTTTAAATTAATGCATTAGTGATAGCTGTCAAAAAGGACATTCAGGATAACTCCTATTTCATTTTCTTTGCTTTGCTTTACTTTTAGTAAAAAATTATATGCATCATTTACAATGACACACAAAAAAAAAAAATTCTAAGCAATACATGCCACCACCGTGGCTCCACTGTGAACTAGAGACCAAAGTCATATTGACACAGACAAGTATGGATCCTTCTTGTTCATTCCTGAGAAGATGAGAAGTCTGGAGCTGGAACTAGCAAATCCATTTGGCACATTGGCTGCCTAAGCCGTGCGATTGGTGACCCATTTTTGTTCTCTGAGAAGCTTTCTTCTTTTGAAATTCCATTTCCCTCCCAGCAAGAATTGACCTGATGAGATATTTGATCAGAAGTAGCTATTTCCATCCTTTCTTCTTTGTAGACAAATACCGAAATGAGCAGACCAGTTGTAGACAAATATTTAAATAATTTTCATTCCTGAGATTTACTGGGGATTAAGTTCTATTTTTACTATTTTTAAGAGGAATAAATAGGGACAACCCCCCCCCCCCCCCCCCCCCCCCCATGTTACTTGAATGGCAGAGTTACACATTGAGTTGACACAGGTTAAGGCACCTGAGACACCCTTTCTTGGTGTCAGACTCCCAGGGCCAACCCTGACCATCACCTGGCCTTCTTTGGCAGAGCAATATCTGAACTAAGACTCTATCCAAGGCTCCTGCCTCTGGACAAGATGAACAAGAAGTATTTTCCCAGATGAGTTTTAGTCAAGCCTTTAGTAAAAATGTCACCAATTGATTTTGTCTCTAATAGGCAGAAGCTTAACTGCAGAAGTCCTCAAGAGTGCTCAGAATAAAACTTCCATTTTCACTCTGAAGAAATGTCAACGTCATTGTGGGAGATGGTGGAAGAGAGGGAGAGAGGACACATTGGCCAAACATATTTATTTTGCTGGAAACAGTTTGATTTTTCTTACAAAGAAATCTGCCACTGCTTTGCTTTCTAGAACACTAGTATTAGAAAACATCTCCCTGTAAACATTATAAGGAACAAGAAAATACTGTTGAGCAGATAAATCTTCTCCGTATTTGTTTCATCCTTGTAAGGACCAACTTTCACTTAGCTTCCCACCATGTACTATGATGGGAACAGAAAGAAGAGAGGTTGTTTACCCAACAACGTTACATCTTTTCTTAAATGCTAGATTTTGCCACTGGCTGTTTTGTTGAACTGGGTATGCAATGAACACATGGTAAAATTTGTACTAACAGCAAAGAGACAAGGACTGAACACTTCTAGAAATCCTGCTTTATGCTCACAAAACTACTGTGGAGCATCTGAAAAAGTTTAGATACAAGTTACTGGAATGCAAATGTGTGATTTTTTAAAATGCCATTTCTGAAAAGACAGAACACAGGAGCAACATTTAAGCTTGTTTTGGAGAACACAATTCAAAACTAATTGAACTTATCAGTTGAATTCATACTTGGCCATTCTGGATCAGAATGTGATGATGTGTATTTATATGATGTTTTTTAGATATCTTCAGTCAATCAAACTCCAGAGTATCCATGCTGTTGATCAATTCAATATTTGATTCTATGTTCATTTTGTGGACCCTTCCCGAAGCTCTCATCTTAACATATTTTTGTGGCTGATATATGGATTTAAAAAAAAAAAAAAGCCCCAGAAACTTTTGACAATACTGGGGGTTATAGAGAAGACTAATGAGCAAGAAAAGAACTCTTTAGTGAGGTGGAAATAATGGTGATGTGTGCTATTTAAATATTAATAAATTCAAGGGCTTCTCTTTTTCCACACTTCCTTGCCACATACTAGTTATTTTCCTAAAAACTGGATAAAAGACATATATTTCATATGTGAAAAACTTTAATGAGAAGATGAACTTTCTTAGTGATGGGATTAACTGTTTCTCTGAATGCTATCCATGTTTCCTTATAGCTCTTCATTCAAAGGTCCGTGAGCCATCATGGAAAGGGCATCACAACATCAAAATGAGAGAAGGCAGCAGGTATTGAAGAAGAAAAGTGGGGCCTGGAGGGGAAGATCCAATGGGTTGACTAAGGCTCTAAAATCAAGAAGAATGGGACATAGAAACATATCCTTCACTGACTTCATCTTACTGAAAACACCATCATGCTCAGGGCAGGTTTAGTTCTGCCTGATTTGGATTGCAATTAACAGAATTGGCAAATAACATATAAAAGGGACATAGCAATAAATCTCAGCTGCTTGCATGTAACTGGCTTCCATCCCAGCAAAGAGACATGGCGTTATTTGGAAAACATGGAGTGAGATTTGAAGGAATGGTTTTGTACTCTTAAATCCCTTCAAAAGCCTGTGGGAATGGAACACTCTTTGGTGCCAGCTCTTTGGGAGACAGGAGTGAAAGAGGAGGGCTTGAGGGACTTAGCACTGACTTGCAGTGAAAAGCAACAGAGCCTTTTGTGCTTGAAAGACTCAGACATGGCACTTGGGAATTTCCTGCTGCTAAAGTTTTGCCTTTATTTACAACAGACCTTTGTCAATTGCCAGTACTCATAAGTCCTTGGAGCAAAGGCAACTGTGACACAGAGGTAAAAATATTTCAGGTGCAGATTCTCATCTAACATATCTCAGTGTTGATCTGCTGTGTGATGGTGTGGGTAAATGAAGGTTCTGATCATCTAATCAGAGGTCATCTAATGGAGTATCTCATTTGGTCCTTCTGAAAACCTGGAAAATACCTGTGTGGGTAAAAGGAGCACAGGTTTCAAGTCATTCAGTCATACAGACCATCATTCAGTTGACCTTCTTGACTGTTCAGTAAAGAGTTCCAGGATACATTTTCTGTTCCTTTAATTGATGCAGCAGGCAGCAGCACTAGCAATAGGATTTCCATTCTCCCTTGGGTGGGTGGAGAAAACTTCCACTGGCTTTATTTCAAGATGGTACTGAGGCCAGGAACTTGGGAGGATTCAAAGAAAGTGTTTATTGTTCATGCATACATCCTGGTATTAGTCAGTATAAATTAACTATGCTGAGAGTAACTTTTATTTTCAGTGTCAAGCCAGGAAAAAGGCCACTCATTTTCTAGGTTTAAGATGATACTTGGCATCTGGAAAGGATATTTAGTCATTATCCAGGATACAAACAATTTTGATTTCTCTTTGTTTCCTAAAATCTACTTTGGTGATTGTTCCAGAAAACAAAATCTGGCCATTTTCTTTATTCACTTTCACATCTCATGGTTGTAGCTGCTGTTGGTCAGGGTCTTGCAGTGGGTGTGGAGAGATGTCTGGCCCTTGAGTGGAGCACAAGTGCCCATGAGCACTGGGTGCTGCTGCCCTTGTCCAGCTAATAATCAGAAATGGAAGTGTGAGGAGATGGATCACCCTTCCAGTCTAGCTGATGAAAAGGAAAGAAATCTGGCCAGTTGTAATGCTTTCATAAATGCTAAGCTTTATAGGGATGCAGAGAGCAAACCTTCCCCAGGAGTGAAGCAACATGGCCCCAAACTCTACCACAGAGCATTGTGGAAATTACACAACCTAGTCACACACACACACAAATCCACTGTGCCTGCAATGTGTTATTTGATGTTTCATGGAAGAGCTGATCTCTCCTCTTGGGGATCAGGGATAATACCAAAGGGGTACGGTGCTTTTTCTTTTGGCCTGGTGGGTAACAGGAGCTCGTATACTAAATAAGTTATCTGCTAGGAAATGTAGGTGTGCTGCTCCTTCGGAGTGTCTGTGGGATGTTAATTCAGAAGTGGTGGGAGCTGATGGCTAGCGGCACTGCACAGGGCTTCTGGGGACAGGCAGAAGCCTTTGCAGTGTACTTCAAAGGGGGATTCTCAGTTAAGGGAAAAAAAAGGATAGATTTTGAAGTTTCTTTCTGCCAGAAGGCTTTACTGTGAGCCCCTGAAGTTCTTTTTTTTTTATAATCAGGGATGAGATAGGTACTTTTTCTTTCTTTTCTGCTTAATTTGGGCCAATGTATTTTGAACCCTGGGTAAATTCTTCTGTGAGAAGACTGGATATACTGTTTATTTCTTTGTGTTGATCAAGTTTCTTGTTTATTTATTTGAAATTAACCGAGCCTTGAAAGATGTTTACAAGGAGACCTCAACCACTGATTTGACATTCATTCAGCATACATTCCCAAAGTCTGTGGAATTATTCTTTGGCAAAACATTGTGTGAAAATAATGCTTTGCTGTACTGGACTGAATGAGTCACCACCTTCCAGGACTGAGCCCCAACCTTTTGATACTTTCACCTTCACTCTTCCTGAGGGCACGAGATGCATCAGATCAGACTCATCCCTGATCTGGGTGATGAATTATCACTGTTTTTCATCTCTCTTTCTCCCCTCCTTTGCATTAATTTCTCCTCTAGCCTTCTGAATGAAAAGCAACTTTACCAAATGAGAGAGACCTTCAAGTTCTTGTGTTTTGAAAACAATTTTTGTCTAGGATCAGGATGGGAATGGGATGCTTGACTTACACCTGCATCCAGTAATACAGTACTCTCCCAGGTCCCAATTTAAATGCTGGTTGCATGTATGGTTGCAGTGGGAATATTCTCTGAGACCACAGGGGCTGGACAGATGATATGCAGTGACCCAGGCCTCTTGGTTTTGCAACCATATCCAGAGCACACAAGGAGGTGATTTATTTTCCTGTTAACCACCTTGAATTCAGTGGTTTGTTAATGATATGTGGATGAGCATTGAGAGCTCTTTGGATGTCTCCTGGCAATGTCTTTCCAATGGCATTGTGTTGTTTGCCTCAAATCTCTTGTATTCATACATAGGCTTGAGATGTGGAAGATTGAAAAATTTCAAGGTCTAGTTTAGAATGGGACACAACAGGCCTGGAAGTAGACATCGTATTGCAAATGAACAGGTACAGCTTTAGGCACAACATAATCCAACAGATCATTCAAAGTTGAAGTCCTTCTTAATTAAAAGGACTCTGAGATATGTTTTGGATTTTTCAAAAATCATTCTCTCGAGCCACGTCTGTTTCAGAGCTGGAAACGTCTCAGCTTCTGATCACAAAGTTTAGACTAAATGTTGCTTTCTTAGAAGGTCTTACAACATTTTCTCACATTGTCATACTACTTATTAACCACCTGCACTAATTGTGGTGAAGTCTGCAGATCCATGCAATGAATTAGAGCTTGATATAGTAGAAAAAGTTTTCTCCAGAAGCATGTAGAGACCTTCTGTGACCTGAAAAGTGCACTTTAGGTAAAATTCAGCCCTCAGTTTATGAAAAATAACTGACTGTAAATGGTGTTCATATTATATAGTACTTTAAGAGGCGTCATAACCTATTTGTACATTGTGGTTCTATTTTGGGAGTAAAACCAGAAGACTTTGTTTATTTCAGGGATAAGACTAAACTTTTTTTCACCGTCTATACAGAGAGCAAAGTAAGTCATGTTGGCTGACTTATTTCGCAGTCTATATCAGCAAAATATTATCAGATTCTAGAGAGGACTGATGGTTCCATTTGAATTACTGGTGATGCAGTTTGTGTTGCTCTATGATTTTATGTAGCTACAGTAACTACTATCTGATCCATTTTAAATTTTTAATTTATTTCAGTCAACAAGTTTTAATCTTGCAAGAACATGAAAAATATCACATTTTTTTCAAGGCCACCAAAGGACCAACAGCCTTTCATTTAATCCCTCATAAGCTGAATGCCTTGAAAAGACGTGTGACTTGTTTGGCGCTGACCCTAGCAGAGTATGATATTAATAGGTTATTGACTTGGTAGGTCTTAAACAGCCAGAGGGAACATCATTTGCAGTAGCTGCAATGCACTGGAGGTTTGTTTCATTGATTGTGCTGTTTAACCCATCATCTCCAGGCATTTAAACAATGATATACGCTTGACAAACCTAATATTTCATTCTCTATCTGGGGACCAAGAAACAGAAATTAAAGGAAAGAAAAAGATAACTGGACAGATACATAGCAGAAAATGATGATAAATGAGAGGGGGGAAAAGCCAGACAGATAAAAGACCCAAATTTTGGAATGTGCCATAACTAAAAAATATATTAAAAAAGGGACAATTTTCTATGAGAATGGTGGGGAAATGACAGCAAATACATCTGAGTGCTGAAAGACTCAGAATTAGCATGAATGTGGAAATCTATGGAAATTAGGAATTCTTTTAGGCTCTCTGCTATCAGGAAATTTTGATGGAGTAAGTAGTGTGTTAAAAGACATGGCTCTTTCCATTTCACATGTATGAAATTCTGATGGTGATTTTTACTTAATTCAATAGAATTTTTCCAGTAGTTTTAGGTGGGTCAAGAAGGGTCCACAGGATGCAGAAGCTTACATGGAAAAAAGTATTTCTGTTTTCCTAACAATGTGATAAGAATTGAATGCATTTATGTGAATTTTTAAGGAGGAATCTTCTTAATTCATTCTGTCCATGCAGTTGAGGCTTATTTTCTCCTCTACCCTTCTTCAGTAATCTAGGCACCACTGTGAAATCAGCAAGACCAACTATGAGTGATGTGCACCTGTATTATTCCTCAAAACCATGGCCTGCTCCTGAAACCCCACTGTTCAACACAACACAAGAAATGTGTTGTCTCCACACAAGAAAATGCTCTGCTTAAATTGCAGATTTACAGTCCTGATCTGCCCCAGAGCTCTACAGCAGATCAGGGGTGAGCTGTAACCAAAGACAGTATGTAGATATGCACTATTTATTTAAAAGCTGAAAGCAGAACTTGAGTACATATTGAGAGGGAATTATGAATTATTTTAGTAATGTCACATAAGAAGGTTCAAAGGGGGAGAAAGACCCTCTTTAAAAAAATATTTACTAATGGAGTCCTGAGCAGATGCTATGAACACTTCTGAATGTTTACTATGATGAACACTCTTTATATTACTAATTCATTTTCCTTTACTAGTACCAGCTGGTATTTATGTATATACTTCCCTCTTCAGTAACCAGGTAGTTGGTTAGGGCGTGTTGTGCAAGCCTCTCCCTGTCGTGAACTGGCTGCATTAGCTTTCATGTTGCTCAGTACAGCAAAGTAACAAATACACAGTCTTTACCAACTGTAAGCAGAAGTGAAACATGAGACCTGAGAATCAACAAAGAGATTAATAATTTTTAAAAATCTCATGTCATGGCAGTGTTGTGGATTAACTCAAGCTGGCAATGCAGCGCCACACATCCAGTTGCTCACTTCCCCATGTTCATGAGGATACTTGATGCATAAATCTGCTATATGAATTGCATCCTACCACTCTGAGAAGACACCACTGTAACTTGTGTTTTGCAAAAAGAAATTGTTTTCTGCTGCATAAACCTAATGTGGGACTACACATGTAGGTTGACCATGGGTGGCATATTTGCTACAAGGCAGCCTCACTAAAATCAGCTGGAGATACACATAGCACATATGTAACTTTTAACCAATATTTGCATGAGCTACCCAACAGCACACTCTATGGAATAAATCCTCTAATTTACTCAGAAAATGCTTAAATTAAGAAGGATGTGTTAGAGATGTAGTTTATCTCTAAGACTGTAAGCAAATATCCCACATGGCGTCCATTTAAAATACAAAATACATGTTCTGCAAGATCAAGCTCTTACAATTATGCATCTGTATGTAATTCCATGCATACACAGTTTTAGTTATGCATCCTCCTGAGCTACTAATGCTCCTGAGCATTTTGTGTCTGGAGAAATACCTTCCTTTTTGCTTCACATTTCTGGTTGTATGTTAGTTTGCTCTCCATCATTAGTGCAAATGTTAAAAGTACAAGTAACCAAGCACTTAGGCTCTGTTAAGAGCCACTCAGAAAACAGATTTTTCCAGAGAGTATTAGGAGAGCAGGGGAAGAGACATGGGACACTCCTGTCCTATCTGCCCAAGTTGATGGAGGAGACCCCTACCCTAACATCTGCTGGCAGGACACCTCTTTACCCTGCTGCCTCTGTGGTAAGGAGAGGTGGAAGTGTGAAAGCATTTTGCTCTTTTGTTCAGGGCTGAAGCTGCCTCCTAAGTTCCCTTTGACTTTCTTAAAAGAGAAAATGTAGAGCAGCAGTGAAAGGAAGAGAAAGTAGAACATCAGTCTCTGGTAGATCCAGAGGCAGAAGTGAGAATCAGATATGCAAATGGAAAATGTGCCTTGTTTCACTCAAATCCTTTAACCTTGATGGAGTAAAAGGGGTAGTTCACTCTAGAAATTAGGAAGCTCTGTGCTTCCCCTTGGCTCCTTCACTGAGTCTCCAATGCAATGAACATCTCCCTGGTGGTGGGAGGCCGGTTGTGTTGCTTTTGACAACACAAGTGGGGAAGTAAACTCCAAATAAGCCACCCCATTTCTCCCTGCCAGCAAGGGGAGGAACAATAAATGAGAGGTTCTGGGGTCTGCCAGTCGCTTTTCCTGAGTGAACCAGAAAAAATGGGCTCCCTTCTGGTTCTGGCCACAGCATTTGCACTGCTGAAACCATGCCCTGGCTATAACATAAAACGATATTTGACTAGACAGAGCTGACAGCTCCACCCCCTTGTCTCTGTACCCAGGACACCTGTTCAGAAAAGAATGGAATGATGCTTCTTAGGTATTCCCACTACATATTTAGAGGAAACATTATTTTGGTTGAAATCTGATCTGAGTCAGGCTGAGAGGAACAGGCTGAACTGCTTTTTAGCTATCCCTCTATTTGTTTCTAAATGTATATGAAAATGTGGAACTTAAAAGACTTCTTCAGGAGTCACTTTGGCTTGATGTCCCTGTTAGAGGTCACTAAAGTTAAAACAGAAACTCTACCACTGAATCATTTAATGACTGGAAATTGGAGGTAATAGACTTGAAAACGTATTCTCATTTCTGTAATTCAAAACCCTTTATCTGTGCCATGTAGTCCTGCTAGAAAGAGCAAAATGGCCTTTAACAAAGTCTATTTGCAGAATAGTAAGAAGTGTTAAGATGCCAGATGCATCTCATTATGAATTTTAATGAGTAGATTCACACCTTGTCTTCCATTAAATAAATTACATGGTCTTTTCCAAACTCTTATCTGGCAAATCTGAAATTTGTTTCTAAAAAACAGACTTGAGAAGAGTTTAGGACTGTTCATTCTGGGCCCAGGACCTGTGGTTCAGAGTCAGCCAAAGAGGGAAAAGGGGTCATGCTCACTCATGCGGCAACACCCCAGAGCTACTCAGTGCCATTGACACAGAGAGCACTGCCTGGAACATGATTAAAACTGAGAGTCAGAAAGCAAAATATTCTGGATTGCAATTAAAAGAGAAATCAATCATCTAATTTTCTTTTTATCTCAAGAAATAAAGAGCTAAATCCATCTTCATCATGCAGAAAGCTCCAGAAAAAGAAAACAGATATTATAGTGAATAGTGAAGCATATTCTAGTCCCATTATTACAGCAAATGCAATCTCTTTCAAAACCATTTTTCTTTTGGAAAATGGCCTGAGATATTTGTTTTACAACAGAAAAGTAACTGAGTATCTGTGACTGAACTCTTCTATGCCACTTCACCTCTGAACAGGTTTGAAGCTTACAGGGCCCTTGAAGTTAGACGTTGATTATGGTGAGGGATGTTTGCAACACTGTAGTCTGCAGGAGTGAAACTGGGGGGAGGAAAGAAGCCTCCTTTTCTTTGTATCCTAAAAGGAAGGATATTGAATGCAGTTGTTCAGACTACTGATAATTGCAAAGATGAGTCTTAAAATTGAAACTATGAGAGATTATACTGCTTTGAATCAGTGTAGTTTCCCAGAAACCAGTTGCTGCACAGTGCTGCACAGAAGTAGAGAACTTGGTCCTATTCTCTTGCATAATCATGTTTCAATTTTTTTCTCTATTTATGGATAGTCATATCTATTTCTGTAGAAATAGGTAACAGACAACGTCTCTGAAACAAGCTCCTTGCGCGCATGATCAGAATTCCTCTTGTGAGTAACAAAACCTGTGAAATCAGTGGGATGTCCTATTTTACTCTTAACCCTTCCTCAGTAGGAGAGACAGTTCAAAAACAATAAAAACTGCAAAATTTCACTAAATATTATGGTCAAGAGCTTGCAGCAAACATCCAAGCAGAAAACGCGTAGTCTTTTCATCCTGGAACAACCTGAATCCAGTCTTTTGCCTTTCATTCCTCGAGTCTAGCCAACTTCTGTATTTTATACATCAAATACAGCATATATTTATATGATTTTATTCTTCCTGGCATAGTGATGAATGCAACCATCACACATATATATGCAACAATATCCTTTTAAACATTACACACAGTGTCAATAGGCTAATGAATGATGCTGAAGAAAAGTCATATCTTTGTCAGGAAACATCTGCTTTAGGTTAAGGGGAAGAATTCAGGTATTACATTAAATCCTATGCATTGTATATACATGTGTATATACATAAAGGACATGAATGAATATGTGGATCTTGTTTTAAATATAGTCCATTGAATGTAGAGACTATCTGATGACCAGATTTTATCCAAATATTATACATTTCCACTTCTGTCCATTTTGCCAAAGCACCTGCCAAAATCTAGTATCTACTTTCTAGTTCAAAGAGAAAAGCAAAAAATGTTGGGTTTCCTTGTTTATTTCAAAGGGGAAATATCAGAAATTAATTACTACATTTTTCTGGGTCAGGCAAATACAGGTGAATGAGATGAACAGGAAACCAAGTGCAGGCACCAACTATCACTAAAGCACCACTAGTTAAGATACGGCAGATTTATGAGCTTTATTTTCTACCTAAGGCCTGTCATATTTTTTCACCTTTATGTTAGTTAATTGCAGAGTAACATAAATTAACTTTTGGAACACAGCAAAAATGGGAACTTTATTTATGAATTTCTTGGATTTCTTTACCCCAAGCCAAACAACTAAATTGCTACTTAGCATAAATTATTTATTGGCCCTGGCTCAATACCATCCAACACCAGCCCCTGGAGGTCTGGGAGATATAAAAGATTTAAAGCATCTGTGCGACAGCATTGGTGCAGCCACAAAGCCATGTTTCTTTCCAGAAGGGTCCACTTTATTTTGTTGTAAATAAATAGAGCCTAAATTTCAGGGGAGGGTTGGGTAGCTTCTAGCAGGACTGTGGTGTTTTGCATATGTTAATTACCCACAGTTGCATGACAGAGAGATATACACTGTTTGCACAACTGTTCTGGAGAGACCTGTTGGCAAAAGGATGCATTTTAATCTGCACATAATACAGGAATGCTATAATTTTCTATCACTTTGTTTTATGCATATATGTGTGTAAAAGCATTACAAAGCGATCATATAGGTACAGTCACTTCATAATCTATCACGTTTATCATTATAATCTTTACCTTTATCTTATCTATGCATCTCCACATACATGTAAGGGAATAATGAATAAAAGGAGAGTGAACTTGCAAATGGGAATATGCCATTCAGTACATATTCATATGAGAAGCTAATCTTTAACTTTAATCTGCCAAATACACCCACATAATGCCCCCATCTAGAGTCTGCAAACTGCAGCTGATGCCATCCTGCATGGCTCCTGTGAACTTGCTCTCCTTTGATGCACCATCTCTATGGGTGCATTGGCTTGGCTTTTCCCCTTGCAGGCTCATTCTCCATCATGCTCTGCTCAAATTCCACACCCCCCCTCACTCTGGCAACTGCAGGGGCTCGCACATGACAGGATGCAGAATCCCATTATGCTGGTACCTCTCTCCTGAGAGAAAGTTCCTGAGTGTCAGAGCTGAAAATGAATATGTAGGTCATAACTCAAGCTCTAAGGGACCCTGTATGCTGAAGAACAATTATCTGCATGCTGACTGTTGGCCATACAGCTGAGCACTTCTGAAAGTACATGTACAGCATATATTTTATTGTTCTGTAGAAGAATTGGCTTCTACAATACTTAAGTGTACAATTTAGTCGTCTCCTGTTATTTTTTCAAAAACTATCTTATTTTTCTGTCAAAAATGTCAAAATGAGGTACAGTAAAATTTTATATAAAGTTTTAGAAGAACTTTTAAAGACTTATGGAATTATAAAGCATTTTTGCTTCATTAAAAATGCCCTTTATTTGTTATTTTTTCTGGAAATCGGAAATCCTTCTATCAAACAGAGAACAAGTGAGCAACACCAGTACAACAGTCTTTAACAAAAGACCTTATCCCATATATATATATATATACACACATATATATATATACACATATATACATGTATGCTTAGTGTCCTAGGTTACTATGTAAGTTGTGCCCGAAGTATGTATTCTATCACCATCTTCATGAGCTGTTGAAACCAGGTGGAGCAGTGTTTCCCTTATCTTCTGTTAATGAGCCCAACAATGCCTTGCCACATGACTCATAGATAACTCCCTCAGGGAGCTATCTCTGTTTAATGGGCCATCAAGGACCCACTGCATGACTCATAGAATGAGATCATCCTATTGTGAGGTGCTCAGCCCAGGGGGAGGAGCCAAGCATTCCCACCTGGATATAATCTGGGACAGCACAGTAGCCTTACCCACTGGACTCCCAGAGGACAAGAGCTACCAGAGCTTTCTACAGGATCACTGCCTCGACAAGACCATTTCATCTGGACTGCTACTACCACCCTAACTAACAGGGTGTAAAGTTGTATTCGGACTCTGTCAGTGGTTTTTTGTACTATTGCATTTCTTTTATTTTACTTTATTTTACATTATTTTACTTCTTTTCCTCTTATTAAATTGTGTATCTGACTTGGAGTCTCCCACTGGTTTTGCTTTCAAACCAGCACATTAGCTTTTCTTTCCTTGGACAGTCCTGTTGGTTTTACAGTGAATTTGGTTTCAGGACTGAAGCTCAGGTAACATGTTCACAGTAGAGTCTTTATTGTTGCATCCGGGAACAACCAGAAGCACCCACACTTTATATCACTGGACATGAATTTATAAGACTATTTTAATACCTAAGAATGACAAAGGAAAGTTTTAAATTGCCTTCTTAATTATTTTTACAACTTTAAAATTAAATTCATTTTCAGTTTCATTAGCACTTAGAGAAACTGAAAAAGATAACTGCTCCAAGCAGCCTAGAAGCAAGCAGAAAAATATTTACTTCTCTCAACATCTTAAAGCCAACACTTACAAAACTGATGAAGAGGGGAGAAAGGATGGAAACAGGGCTGTGAGGTGATTCACAACTTGTTGCAGAACAGAGCAGAATAGTTGGGATTAGCAGATTTCCTCTCTGCCAATTTGTTGTCCCATCCAGCAGAGCAAGCATCTCATCAAAAAGATAGCTAAAATCCTGAAAGGCTGTAATGATTTTTAAATACAAACCCACTGCCACCTTCTGTCCATGGACTTGTTCCAAGAACTGGAAATGAACACAGGCAATTATTGTGCAGACAGTTATTTTCATAGTTAATAGACATGAAGGGTGAGAGATACCAGTGGGTCTGAAAGCAAGGCCATATTTACCTGGAAATAGCCCTGGGACCCAATTCTGTGGTTGACATCATGGAGACCAAGGGGACAGTCATGACGTGCAGTCAGCAGTCATCGTCTGAGCAAACAAATATTATTTGGGTAGGCTGATGCCCCAGTACCATTAACAGAGTAATACACCACTTAAACATGTACATCCTCTTCTTAAGACCTCTTTGTATTTTACAATACTAGTAATGAGAGAGAAACAGAGCTCCAAAACTCCAGCAAATTTAAATACAAATTGAACTATCAGATGATTTTTACTGTATAATACTTTTTTTATTGATGTGACTATAGAATTTCTCAATAAATAGCTTATATTGTTGGAGCCATAGAGCTAATAAAATTATAAAACTTGTTGGGAGGAAAAAAAAAAAAGCAATTATGCAGGGGTGAAAATGCTGTTTTTGAGGCATATCCAGAAAATCCATAATCATCAATAAGTTTGGCCGATGTGCATTCAATAAACCCTTTGTATGAACTCAAAATTATTTCATGCAAATAATGATTTCTTACATAAAAATCTTTCTTCTTCATCATCTTTCTTGTCTTGCTTTGACAGTATGTTTTTTAATTACATCCACTTTAGTGAGTTTAATTAATCAACCTGTGTCTCTGAAGAGTCAATTTTATAAAAGCTCTGCAGTACTGTAGAGGCACTGCTTATTTTCTCTTGATGCTCATTCAAAAAAGAAGACCTCTAATACTATCTAGGGCTATTCACACTTACTGACTCCCCATTGGTAATTCAGCTCAGAGTTTGGCATCACTGCTCATGAGGTCTGCCAAGGAACCACATCTCCTGCTTCTGTGTTCAACACAATTTGCTCCTTGCTGGGCGTTTGGGATCTGAAAGTCCTGCTCTCAGTATGCCAAGTGTTTTGTTGCTAGTCATGTTCAACACAATCCTTTATGACAGTAAAGTCAAGGAAAATCTTTCCTGCATTTAAAATACACTCTTTAAACAACCTTAGCAGCTTCCCTATATAGTCTCAAAGACTTTGCTTTAGATCAACAAAACCAATCTGTCTAGGCTCTGCTTCCTTGTTTATGAAGAAGGGATATAGAAGGCCATTCATGATCTGGCATCATTCAGTACTGAACCATTAGAAAAAACAGTCTTGGATGAAGGCATTCTAGTGGTGACCTAAATAAAAGAAACTAGCTATGAATCAGGAAACTTCTTCCCTTGCTGACTATGCTCTTACTATGTATTTGTTTAGAGGCATTAAATTCTTCTCGAGGCTTACATTTTTAACAATAACCTTTGCTCACATATAATTAAAATTTGCAAATGAAAAATCAAAATAGCAGTAAGTTTTAAATAAACTTAGATATATAAAACCATCTCTGAGCTCTGTTTTTTGTTCGTGTTGACAGTTTTTCTCTCTCTGTACCAACATGAAAAATACCCTGATACTTCAATGCAAGCTGTCACATAGAATCCTCAGCTGCCAGTATCCAGCGTATTTGAAAAGTATGAGAAAAAACAGTCAGTGCCAACAGATTCCCTAATAAAAAATAATAATGAAGTCTTGAGAGCTGTCAGTCCTTCAATTATGCAGCTCTGACAGTGGCTGTACATTTGCAAGAATCCAACCTTGCTACTGGAGGGCATAAAAAAGCCAATTGAGCTTTGTCAGAGCCAGACACAGTTAGGCACACAATATTTTTGTTCTAAAGTGGACAACCATATCTTCAGAAAGTTTAGTGTTCAATCTAGGATCAGCTACATAAGGAGCTGAGTAAGTTAAACATAAGTGATTTCTAATCCTGACACAAGGAAAAAAAAGAAGCATAGTGAAATGCTCAGTATTAGTCTTGCAGTGTTCCTGGGATGAGGACTCTCAGTGACATTAAATTAAGCACCTAGTTAAAAACCAAGTAGAGACAAGAGAAAAATATGATCTATTCTTCTACATTGTTTCTAAAACTACAGGTCAGGTACAACTTTTTTGGGGAAAATATCATTAGGAGGACATTTGTATTGAATGTGTCATTGCTTAGATAAGGCTGACACTGAAACTAGTAATCAGTGAAACTGGAGGCATCATATTCCTTATTTGAAAAAGAGAAAGATACTGACACAATGGAAGAATCCATCCCAATTTGTTCTGGTATTTCCTGATTGAGATCTATCAAAATGTTATCCCTTCCTTAGTCATAACTTAGGTGTAGCTTTCAGAGAAAGCCACTCTCAAAGTGAGACATGAGGCCTAAGTATCCATGACTAGTGGAGCTCAACCTTTCTATTTTTGTTTAACCAATGTGAAACTGACTCTATTTTTATTTTAAATAAACTCACTTTCTAAGGGGTGAACTAACTGATGGCATCTTAGGGCTACCTATAGTCAAAGAAAGGCCACCACATATTCTGTTCCTTCATATCACAGTATGCAGGAAGTGGCTTGGCCTTTTTTCTTCTAGCATCTTGAACCACATATAAGATCCTAAAAAGGAGTGAGAAATTGCTCCAGCCAGACATACCTGCCTTTAAAAAAAACACCACTACTTTTCACAGTGATACAATGTGACAGAGTTTCTGATTGTTCCTTCTCCCTCTCCTCAATAAAATACACACTTGCAATACTTGGTACACAGTAAGGATTACTCTGGAGGGGAAATGTAGCCCTGACAGGAGTGCTTCAGTTTAATCCTCCTTTCTTTCTTTCCACTCTCCCTTCCCCAGCCTCCTCCCGCCTCTTCACCCACCCTGGAGGCTCTTATGGGATTTTCCAGGTAACTAAAGGCTTGCAAAGCCAGTGCATCAGAGTGACAGACCAGACAACTGCAACACTTAGGAGTGAGTGACACATCATTTCTTTAACTCTCCCTCCTCCTGAGTCACTCACAATCAGGCTCCAAGCCATTCTCTACATTATATATGGTTCTATTACTTTTTTGGTAGGAAATTGGTGATACTGTATATTGTAGCAGGCACTTGTCAATGAGTCCCTGTGTATCAGTGTATACTCTGGCTTTAGAATGATGGCTTACTCAAAAGCATTACATAGAGGAGTGGCAATCGTGGGGTTTTTTTTATTTGTATTGGTCAAGAAGAATCAAATTTTGGCCAGCAGAAATTTCACTACACCAGATGTTTCAATTTATAAAGTATATATTTAGTAAGACATGACTTTTGTTATAGTAAAATGTGTACCTTTTTTCCCTTTTTCTTTGGTGTAACAGTTGTGGACAATAAAGTTGTCCTAACACACTGCAGAGATTACCATAATGGCTTTTAAGATCTCAGGCCCATGATCATAGAATGTTAAGGACTTGAAACGGACTTAAAGATCACCTAGTCTCAAACCTCTGTGCCATGGGCAAGAATGATGATATCTAAAGCTAAGGGCTCCTTGGGAAGAACTAAGTGCAGGATGGTGGAACCCCATCTCATCAGGCATTGCTGGATGGTCCTCAATGGGATGAATATTTCAGCCTCAGTGATAAGCAAACAGCTCAGGTGGATTGAGGCTGTATTGGGACAAATTGTCTCTATTCCAGCTGACCTCTTGGTTGTTGGGGTAAAAGATGAGGCTCAAGCACCAACCTACCAAACCCACTTGTCCCTTCCCAGTATTGTGGGACAGTTTGGCCCCATCAGCAAATGCATTATCTGCAATTAATTTTGGGAATTCTAAATAATTCCACAGAAGATACAGATCTGAGGGGTTTGACTGGGGGCAAGAACTGCCCAGCCAGATCTGCTGCAGTGGGGACAGACCCACATGGGTGAGCTCAGGCAAGGGAAGCGCACAAGGCAGCCTGGTGAGGAGCTCTATGTAGCTTGGTTAGCTTATCTTCCTGGCACAGAGCTACTCACTGGCCAATTCAGAGTGATGAGCAGGGTTGCACAGTGCTCTGGGAGACCTCAGGATACCTCCTTGCTCCCATGTTCCCCATCTTTCATTAACACAGCAAGTTGGTGTTCTCACACTCTCCTCAGTGCACAGAGCTGCCCTGTAGCCTCTGTGTTCTCCTTGTGACAACGCCAGTGGTCCTCCTTCCTGCTGACAGCCGACCTGAGAAATGTTTCAGCATAATTCATAGAATAGCTGTAGGTGACAAAATGTCTGTATCACAGTGATGCAGAGGGAACTGAAAGTGTCTGTTATTGCTCAGGAAGCACCAGGGAATGGGACCATTTATTTAGCAGATTCCCTCTCTTGAAAGGATGTTCTCATCCACCCTAGGGGTGACTTTGCTGACAGATCTTTCTGTCCTCAGGGGAGCAGATGAGGACTCAAGCACCTGCTCTCTGTATTTTCTGTACTATCACAGTGATCAAGAAGGAAATCATTAGACAGACCAGACTTCCAGCTTCCATTATTTTTAACAGGCATTGCACATCTAATTTGAAGTGCACAATTCAAATATTTACCTTCAAGTGTCAAAGGAGACTATAAAGATCTTTATGGATCTTCACACTTCAAGGACTTAATTCATTAAAAATAATTATACATATATGGGGATTACTTCCACAGTGGAGCTGAGATGTGCCATCAGTTGCCAAGCCAGAAAGTACAGCATGCATGCTATACATCTGTGTGTCAGCTTTTATGTGAGGGAGGAGGGCTCTTGTACATTGGAACATATGTGTGCAAACAGGGCTGAGAGGAGATCCCGCTGGAATTCACTGCTGAATAAATTAGAGAAAGTCACCGTGTAGCATTGCAGACTCCCAATGCTGCAGACAAACTCTTTTGTGCTTGCCCATCTCCTTCCCTGAGTATTCCTCAACCCAAATACTCCACATGCCTCTTCGTTTTAGAATGAAAGCAGTTTTACAAAGAAAAATATTAGAAATTTGCTTTGATTTTTCTTTGCCCCTCAGATATTTCAAGGTGTCCAATGATTTGTTTCCAAAAATGCTAATTTTACGAGACTGAAGCTTTTAGCCTTAAATTTTGCATTATTTTGTGAGAGTGGACAGGCATTTTCCCATCCTGGAAATGTGTTTGTTGTTTAAGGGGCAGATACTGCTATTTTGAGCAGGTAACTGGAAAAAAATTACTGCTGAAGTCAATGGCCAAGAGGAGGCAGTCAATTAAATTCTCAGACACTAATAA
Organism: Acrocephalus scirpaceus scirpaceus; assembly: GCA_910950805.1. Classification (NCBI taxonomy): domain Eukaryota; kingdom Metazoa; phylum Chordata; class Aves; order Passeriformes; family Sylviidae; genus Acrocephalus; species Acrocephalus scirpaceus. The sequence continues at coordinate 74,389,685 of OU383775.1, forward strand.
TCTGTTCTTACTTGTAAATCATGAGGACTCTGTTTTAAGTGATTGGAAAACTTCAAGCATGAATCGTGATAACAAGTGCCTTATTTTTCAAAAATAATATTAATAATTTCGGCTGTCTGTTTTACTGCAAGGAGCATGTATTGATCTGACCTACTTGTATGCCGCCACCAGCCCAAACTGTGAGAAACTCAGCTCTCATCACACACACAAGGAAGTAGCGGGAAAAGAATGTCTCTCCTGCCTCACTGCTCACGCTTGAGGTGTGGTGCTTTTGGAGAACAGCTGTCATAAACAGGCATTTATTTCTCCTTGTGAAGAATCCCATGGCCATTTACTTCGTCTTGCCTCAGAAAACTTTCACACCTCTGTCCAGCCCCTGCAAAAGTCCTGCTGGTTGAACTTGCCAGCCTTCTGGCACTGTCACTTCCCCTGGGGACAAGGCTGAGACAGGGAAGAAAGACTCTCAGAGGGTCAGGACAGAGACAGGGAGATCTTGCAGTACTGTACCATATATTCTTAGTATTATGTGTTAATACTTACCTGTGCTCAGGAGACAGCTCCAACAGTAGAGTCTGAGGATGAAAGTGTCACAGCAAAGTGTGTTGCTTAGTAGATTTTCAGCTCAATTTGCACCAGTTGGTGTAGTCCTGAGACTATGGCAATTTAGACCACTAAATAGTGGATAATGGATCTTACTTCTCCTCATGGAATAAGTTTACACTTCATAAAATCTTACAGAATTTCACTGCTTGTAGGAACACAACCCAACTGCTGTTGCTGGCAGTGAAAGTTTTGTGGCATATGAAGAGCACTAGGACATTATTTGGAATCCATTGCAACATCAGACATTCGCCTTTGACATCAGAAAGGTGGCAATGATGAAATGTGCTCCTAGGGTAGATCTCACTTAATAGTGCCTATTACAGTTGACACACACAAGCATGAACCATGCTATCTTGCATTTTTGCAAATAATATTTATTCCACAAAGAAGTTCATGCATGCAGAATAAATAGCACCTTCCTAGTGAAAGCATATAATTAGCTGAAATCCAAGAAGTGAAAAATATTTGCTTTGCCTGAAAGTTACTGCATGAGATTCTCAAGTTTGAAGTATTTCAGAGACAGAAATGACAGCCTTCACAGTTTTATCATTATCTGGTGCTGCTAATTGGCACTGGTTGCATGTAGCAAATTTCTAGCTAATGCAGAAATTATTTACCCTGTTACACCTTTCAATCCTCTTCTTACTTCCCTTTTGCCTTCTTGCAGCTCTGTACACCTCCATTCTTATGGATAATTAAGGGAAGCTGTAGCACTTTCCAAATATCATGGACTAAAGCCCATCAGCTGTTCTTCAAGTTGCCTGAAAATGTTTCAGTTGCAACTGAATTAACCCGTATTTCTATGTCTATATTGTTTTTATTTATTTGTGAAAAAAAAAGAGAAAGAATGCTTTCCATTTTGACATTCATGATAGTTTAGGTTTTTAATTTTGAAATAACTTTTATTTTTAAATGTTTAAATGTATCAAAGTAAAATGAATTGTGACCCCAAATATTTATGAAAAATCCATCGCCTACTGATCTGATCTGATAAACCGCAGGAGATTAATTAGTCTTGGTTATGTGACTTTTCAAGCACTAAACATGGCTGAAGGGGTTTTGATTTTTGTAGCTTAAGCCTATATTTTCATGTAGTTATATTAAATATATAGGGGAATTTGCTACATGGCAGAATTTACCACTGGTATGATGATTTTACCTCAAATATGAAAGTCTCCATTTCACCAAGAACTATAAGGCTATTTTCATAATGACAGCAAGTCTATTTATTTTTCATCCATTAAATCAAAACTGCTCCTTTTCAATTGTTTTAAATGATTTTGTACAGTAATTAAAAAACTACTATGAAAATAATCTTTATTTCCCTTTTAAAGTCAGAAGGTACGATATACACACTGAGCAATCTAGATGAATTTTTTTTCTAAGATACAGGCTACATTGTCTTAAAATGGACCATAAGAGTTCTCCTCTTCTCTTCTCTTCTCTTCTCTTCTCTTCTCTTCTCTTCTCTTCTCTTCTCTTCTCTTCTCTTCTCTTCTCTTCTCTTCTCTTCCTCTTCTCTTCTCTTCTCTTCTCTTCTCTTCTCTTCTCTTCTCTTCTCTTCTCTTCTCTTCTCTTCTCTTCTCTTCTCTTCTCTTCTCTTCTCTTCTCTTCTCTTCTCTTCTCTTCTCTTCTCTTCTCTTCTCTTCTCTTCTCTTCTCTTCTCTTCTCTTCTCTTCTCTTCTCTTCTCTTCTCTTCTCTTCTCTTCTCTTCTCTTCTCTTCTCTTCTCTTCTCTTCTCCTCTCCTCTCCTCTCCTCTCCTCTCCTCTCCTCTTCTCTTCTCTTCTCTTCTCTGAAAAAAGCCCCAAAGCCCTCAAGAAACAACAGAGGACTCTGCCCCAAGGATACTCAAAATTGACTGCTCTTGTACTGCCTCACATTGAGAAGGTCTGACATATGTCCACGGTGTTTATAGCTCTAGACAAAAATCCAGACACCTGAAATATCTAATTCTAATGTTAAAATTAGAAGAAATTAAACTTCCATAAAACCCACTAACCGTATCAAACTCAAATATCTTTCCTCACCCTGCTCCATCTATGCAAATACATTTATACTGTTTCATAAACAGTAAAGCAGTGTAGCAGCTTGGAAGTTTAAAAATAAAACTTCTGCAGAGAAATTAATTAATTAATTAATTAATTAATTTCAAAGTTTTTCTTTTTCTTTTCAATGGATTTTGTGATTTAAGGTTATGCTGTGTTGGGGTTGGGGTTTTTCTGGAGCTGTGAATGTCTTTCCTCATTTGGCTTGTAGACAGCCCTTTCACAGTGCAGTGCTGTTGCAGGTGAGGAGGCATGTGCTTGATAAGGATGTTGACAGGTCAGAGGTTGTCACCATTAATCCCAAAAAGCTATTTCTGACTAACCATCATGACAGAAACACACTGTAATAAGACTACCAGGTTCAGTATTGATTTCCCATCTAATATAATATCATGATTGTATATTACTTGTTTTTGCACTTTATTATTCCCTAGGATGTTAACTTTGAAGTTTTAAAAGCATTTAGTTCTACAGCTGCAATCCTTAACACCTCTGCAGAGTTCTATGCATCACTTTGTCACCTTCCTCTCCCCCAAGTGCTCAGCTGACCTGGTGCAGTGGAAAAACCCTTTCTATTCCCTTCATCAGGAGGTACTGACTCCTGAAACAGCAGAGCTTTAAAAGATGTAGCACTATTAGGAAAGGGCTTCTTAAAAGAAAATAATAAATAAGCACCTGTATTCCCAGGAACATCTTTACAGGGTAAGAGGAAGGTTCTCAGAGACCCCTGCACTCATCGGGACTTCAGAAGACTTCACTGCTGACTTTCAGAAGGGGCCAATTGTTTTCTGCTGGTCCATCTCCCCATTGTCTCTCTTTTGTCTGTCTTACTGTTGTGGACTTTGAGGTCTTTGGGAAATTCTTCAGCTGAATGCTCTTATCCATCCATCAGTTGGGTTCTCCTACAAGCTGCTGTAGATATCTATAGCAATGCAAGTCAATTGGAATACAAAATGGTTAATTGAATTCTCCTTTGTTCCCTGGTGACATTCAGGAGGGCAACACATGGTACCTGCAGATGGATGGCAGCTAAATAGCCTTTTAAAGCTGCAAGCAGAAGTGGAAGTTTGTTTTCATTCATTTTCTCTCTCTTGTTCAGATACAGCAAAACATTTATTAATCCTCCTCCAAACCATATGCCATGCGTCTAATGAGTAGTAGGTTAAGTTAATCATATACAACCAACCAAGTGTAGTAGAAAAAACATTGCAGAGTAGGTGAAAAAGCTAATACTGTAGATCTGAGTTACTTAAGTACGTGAAGGAGATGAAGAATATGTAGGGTCAGGCCCTCTAGGAAGTTCAAATAAATACTGAGTCAGCCAAAATTCTTCTGGGTTCTTGAGGTGCTCTCCCTGTAACTTTTGAACTTCTAACTGGGACATCTTCATAGCTTTTGTGAAGGCTCATGCTACAAATATTGCTAGCCCTGGTTTTTTTACTAATTAGGGGTGATTCTGAAGGCTTAGAAGGCATAGACATATGTACAGGACTTCATCACATGGTTGCTTTATGCTCTAAGGAGCCAGTAGAAAACTGAACCAAGAGATTTCCCAGGCTTACCTGTGGGGTATCTGAATTACTGAATGAACCCATACTTAAGTTTTCCAGACATATTTTATTGATGAAGTGTCATGACTGCTCATAAACTGTGATAACACAGAACATCTGCAAACTTAGCAAGGAAGAGCTGGAGGAATTTTTTTTTTTCACTATTCCACCAGTTTTACCAGGTTGTGGTATCTGTTATGATCTTCTTGCTGGGACAGCAAATGCTGACTGTGAAAAACGAGTGTTGACAAATTCTGTGCAAATTTCTGTGCGTTGCTCAGTGCCAAGTTATAACTTGTAACAGCTCTTCTATTCACAAGAAATTAGCCTGCAATGCTTGCCAAACTAGAGCAGTTTTGTGGCAGGACTAGGAAGACACCATCATACTCATTTTGTTTGAGCCCTAATTTGACCCAAAGATTTGATTTCCAGCTTCCACAAATTCACTAACTACTAACCCACTCCTCCAGCTAGGCCCTTGAGTCCTTTACTTGCTGGAAATTATGCTCCTATTTAATTATAAATATTTATAAAACCTCTGTGATCTTTAAAAATGTGAGAACTATCTCGTGTTTATAATTGTTATAAAAAATATCCCAAACCCACTAATTGAATGAATCTTTCAAATGTGAGTAATTTTTTATTTGAATTCTACATCCTTATGTATTATGTAACAATTAGTAATGATGTGATGGATAATTTTTTTGGAACAGTTCCTGATTCCATTACTCAACTACTCGATCGACCAGTAATTATGAATCATATCTTTAATTAGCTGCCGCTCTTCAGAAACATATGAAAGCCAAGGGCATAAAGTAATTGGCATAAAAGTTTTCCTAATTAATTTATCTGTCTATGTGAGTAACCGGGACTGGAGTCAGGGGAACATTTATAACTCCAGGAAGGCCAGCCCTAAAACCCAATGTCAAATGAGATTTATATTTCTGAATTATAAAAAGAACAACAACAAGCCACAAAATTACATTATCCCCAACTCCAACAATAAAGCACATAATGCGTTGTTCAGATATGAGCAAAAACTTCTTATTGATCCAATTCATTTTCATCATATTCTCCAGTGGGTCTTTCAAATCTCTCTGGCTATTTCCCTCATTCCACATAGTAACAGTAATCAAGCACATTAAGCAATTCATTAAACAACAGCCCCACTGACCACAGGGAGTATTACAGTTAACATTCATTAGGCAACTAGCAACTTTATTTAAGCAGAAGAGAGCTGGGGAGTGCAAGACTCAATTCTTTGTCTTTTGGGAGCCTATGGCCCACCTAAGCAGTGCTGGATCTGCTTTTCACAAACTATAAAACCTTTAAGCTTGCTGGCAGAGACAGTGCCTTTTTCAAGGAGCCGCCTGGGAGAGAAGACAAAACTGAGTGCTGGTTTAATTCTCAGCTGCCAAAAATTAAGTTAAAATCTGAGCTCATTGTTAAGTGAGGGTTGTAGAGATTTATGCTTGATATAAAACTAAAACCTTACAGTATTGATATTTAGGTCCTATATTTTTCAGATCTGATTTCAAGAGGGCAAAAAGCTGTAAAGCATCCAGGTTTGTTCATCTGAATATCCTGTTTGCCTGACACTTTGCAGTAAAAATTATATATATTGTCCTTCATAATAGGAGGAAAGGCAAAAACAACAATGGAAAAAAAGCCTTCCTACAAATAACAATTAGAAAAGTGTTGGAAAAGTTAAACTGATTACCTGTACAATGTTTCTGGCCTAATTAATGAAGAACCTAAGATTCATGTTTGTTGCAAAGTCTCTGAAAGTGAGAAAAGTGATATGAGCAAACGCACTGCTGTTTTCTTGCTTGTTCATTTATTTAATTATTTTTTCCAATTGGTCCATATTACAGAAAAGAGGAAATCAGACAATATTACATGGCATTACTTTTTTGTATAAGGATTCCTACAGATATCCAAGCTATTTTTGTAAAAAGTTTACACTCTGAAAGCATTAATCAAGACTTTTAAGTAGCTATTCTTCACTGTCCACTATGTGAACCTACATGGATAATTTTTGTAGGAAATGAATCAGAATGAATCAGAAAAACACCACCTTTTTCTACCATAGTGTTATTATTTTCTATTCACGGAATCACAGAATTGTTATGGTTGGAAGGAACCTCTGTAGATCCTCTAGTTCAACCCCTCTGGCACAACTGAGTTTGGCACAGTTTCTGTTAAATTATACAATGCTTTAAATGACTTGGCTTCTTGTGTGGTGCAACAGAGTATAACTCCCTCGATTTCAAAAGTAGTAGATAAACTAAAAAGTTATTTTTTTTTAGTCATGGCCTTATTCTGGCTTTAAAATTGTCAACTATAGCATTCCTGTTATTCCCTATTACTGATACAGAAATTATTCAGACAATTTAAAAGAATCAATGCCCTACTGATCACTGACACTTATAACTGGAAGGCAAATACAACTCTGCTATAGTTTTAAAATACATTTCTGGTATGTTTAGTTATTTGAAACCTGATGATTAAACCTTCAAACCAACTTCTCCAGAGTAATTTGCCATCATGGCCAGAAAGATAGTAAGAGGTTCTTGCCAGAATTTAGGTGTTCTTCCCATCTGGATGGACCCATATCTGGGGAGTGCAGTAATCTCTCACTGAGGGAAAGTCAAGAGACAAACTTATTTCCCTACATTAGGAAGATGGACAATGGATGGAGTTTCATTCTAGAAGGTAGCTGGGAAGGTCACTTAATCTTTGTTACCTAGTTGTAACAAAAGTTGTATAGAGGAGGAGAGGTGGTGGGCCAAAATGCTGATATAAAAATGAGCTCCAGCAAGTGGAGTGGGCTGTTGGAAGAGCACAAAAGTCAAATACAGCCCACGGGGCCCTGCTGCCTCCTGTGCTCCACCACTCATCAGCACTATAATTTGTAAGAAATCAGCAGAAAGTAAGACATTTATCTCACCCAGACATCTTGACAGCCCTCGTGAGCAGAACGCATTTGGTTGTGTGACCAAATATTTTGGGATAAAGTGAACCCAGGGTCCATGTTTCTGGCCAGGCAATTCAGAGCCCATACAATAGCTGAAGCTCTAACCTTGTTATGAGATTTAAAGGGCAAAGAGGGTATCGTGCTTATTCATGACACAGAGCCTGTGATTTCAGCTCTGCCAGGCTACTGCTGGAAGAGAGCTAGTGACTTATTTTGTTAGCAACAGAAAGTATTGCAAAAGGTGTGTCTAACATATACTGTTAACTGCTTGCACTTCCTGTACTTGTTTCCAAGAGTGGCATATAAATGCATTTATACTGAGGCGGAGAGTTTATTATATATGATGAATGGCACTGAAATACCAGTTTTATCCTTCCTGTAAAAACAAGGGCCATAACTCATGACAGGTGCAGCCTCCAGATGCCAACAGTGGTATTGGTTTCAGGGCCAGGACCAGGAAGACACAGATAATTTTGCTAATTCCCTCCATTATATTATTATATTCTTACCTGCAGTTTGAGACAGCTTATCATGGAATCATCCAACCGAAAATGCATTTTTAATGTTTACTACCAAAAATTAAATGTGTGCTGCAATTTGAGCACTTTTCAAACATTATACATTATACACTGTACTCTGCTCAGTGAATGCAAAGTTTTTGATATTTTTAGATTTATTTTTGGTAGCTGGATGTTTGAATAACATCTTTTTATGTTGGGAACTTTTAAACATCTCCATCATCAGATGTGGACATGGAAGAGCTTATTTATATACAAACATACATATATATATTTATATGTTCTAATGACAAAGGACCACTGAGCAGTGCCATGAGCCTTGGAACAAATATTCCTGATTTATTCTTTCTAGTTCCTCCTGAGTTTTCCCTCCTAAATAGAGACTAGTAGAATTTACCTCATAGTAGAATTTACAACGTAGTAACAAGTCCTATTGAAATGGAGGGACATTGTCGCTTCATTTACTAAAACTACAGGATCTCTGGGGAACTTGCTCTGTATTTCTCTAAAACCTTGATTACATCTCCTAGAATTAGGATAATACTGCAGTTCTTGCTTTATAGGTAAGATGAGGCACAAAAAGGAATTTACTTGTCCAAAATTCCCATAGGGAAACTCTAACAGTGCATTGATGCAAACCAGGGTCACTCAAGGTCCAGGTAAATGACGCAAACCCTGAAGAAGGGGGAATTTAACAGCATTATATTCATCCTTTGTCCTTTTTCTCCACCATTTCATTACCTCATTGATTTCAAGGAGCTCCCACTGCCTCTTGGAAAATTTTGAAAAGCATTCATTTTTAGAAACAATTTTGCAGATTTGTAGTTTACCTTATATACCTTTCTTCCTTTATTATTATGCAAATGCCTTTGAAAGAATAAGCATACTTCTGAGGAATTGCCCTGCTAATACTGCTTTTTTTGTGTCTGCAGAAATTCTCATTTTGCTCTTGTAAACACAAGCAGGAAGTATGGAACATACAGGAGAACAGACCACGAATCAAGTTCACATATTCCTTAAATATTTTGTGGAGGTATCTTGAGAACACTGAGTTTGCAGGCCTACCTTATCTGAGGCTTGAATTTTATTTTCACTGAGTATTTATAAAAATGGTGTCTATAAGAAAAGATTTGGCTGTATTAGAATTGCACTCTCCTGCTGATCTCTGGTATGACAGATGGGATCAGCTGAGCCGCTTTAAATGACAGTCTCTGCAGGAAGACAGAGAGAGAAGGAGACTTTACATTACATTGGAGCCATTACTTACAACCCATCAAAACACAAATCTGACTGCAATAAAATCTTCACAGTGTCCAGCATAACTTTCACACACGCTATCCAAAAAAATACAGCCTAAATCACTATGGGGTGAGAACAAACTGGTTGAGGACTTCTGTTTTGAGAACAGTCATCAGTCTCTTTCTGCCATTAGAAGACCCTGGCGGGCTTTACAACACATGGTGAGGAGCCCGTGCGAGGCTTGCGTGGAGGCAGGTGTCTTCATCATGCCCATGATAGAGGACAACATAAAAGTTAGAAGGGGGGTGAGTGTGGGACGGGCAGCAAACCTTGGTGAAGACAGGGTTGAGGAAAGATAGTGGAAATTATCTGCTTGATTCTACCCATCTTCTTCCCACATTAATGTTTCTAGACCTTAGTTTGAATTGCTTTTCATCCCCTCCCTCTTTGCTCTCCACGAACTCAAATGGTTGATGGAAGTTAGCCATGCACATGCAGTGAGAGATCTAGGTCACCCTGGTTGCATCCTAGTGCAAGGGTCGAGATAGCAAATCTCTGTAAGATTGCCATGTTCCTATGGTGTTTTCAAGCCATCATTACATTCACTTTGATTATCTTATCCATTTCTGTTCTCTTGTCCTTACTTCTATTTTGTCCATTGAGTTTAAACTCTCAAGCTAGAAAGTGTTACTGTGTTTGTATGGGACCCAGCAGCAGGGTCTTGTTCTTGGCAGATCTCCAGATACAGATGTATAAACCCAATTAATAATAATGTACCGTTCAACTACAGCTGATATGTACACGGGCAGTATGATAAAATTTTTCTTAGCATTTAAAAATGCATAAAACTCATACTCACAATGAACAATTTAATTGTTCTTACCACTAGGCCTCGCTTGCAAACTCCGAGAGCTTCAAAGTTACTTTGTTGCCCAATTCCCCTTCCATTTTACCAAATATGTTTGAGAACATGGAGCTAAATTTCTAGAATCTACAATATAAATCCAGGATCCACCTAGATTTCATCTGAGCTTTTTCCTTGACATGTCTGATTTTGTCCTTGTATGTGACTATCCCAATGGATGGATATTATTATAGGAAGCAACTGACTTAATTAAGTTATAATAGTAGTTTAGCATCATTATTTAGTCCTCTTTAACTCTTTTTTAGTCACATGTATTCCTAATAGTGTTCTATATTCCCCAGTAATAAGAAAATACGAAAACAAATTGCAAATGTATTATCACTGAGATGCAAGTCCAGAATGACAGCTTATAACTTTATTTTCTTAACCCTACTAAAAAAGATTTAATGCGTGTAGATGTGGTTTTGCCAGTTTTTTAAAACTTTTTCTTAAATTTACTGAAATATATTGTATTGTCACTTTTAAATAATTGTTTGAAAAACAATGGAGCAAGAGAATTACTTACTGTACCACTGTACTTCTCTATCATCCAATATTAACAATTATTTTCTGCACATGTCCTTCTGCTGGACTGACACACACTCATACAAATCAACCTGGGCAGTTCCATATATACAACCTGATACAAAACTTCTCCTAATTAGAAAGTGATACACTGTTTTCTATGGAGTTTCTATCTACTGTTTTCTTGTACTGGGGGTACAAGCATCAAAAAGTCACCCCAGGACAATATGTAATGAGAACTTCCATTGCATGAAAGCTTGGAAAGTTTGA